>OMLF01017137.1:2308-28258 GCA_900302615.1 Holocentrus rufus | reverse complement strand
ATTATCATTCAACTTTACCCACCACCAGCAGGCCGTGAGCTCGGACAGTGGTGTATTTTGAAGCCCTGTGCAGAGAGAAGGAAGCACTGTCTCACTCTGTCACCTCCTGGTTCAACACACCAGGCATTTGTTTGCTGCATTCAAGTCATATTGAAGGAAGAAGACGAATGGGATGATGTGAAGTGTCCATGTGTTTAGCTCACTCAATTGCCCAGTTTAAAGAAATGCCTAATTATCGATATAAAATCAACCATAAATTAACTGCATCATATTTTGCCTTTTTTTTCATCAGTAGGATGTGTGATAACGTGCAATAATATAATATTCCAGAGCAGTGGGTTTGCTGCCATGTTTGCCAGCAGTGTTGAAAGACTTACAATGCCAAGTGGGAGATTTCAGAGCCTGCATTTGTTTCTCAGTCAGCAAGTCATGTGCACAGAAAATCCAGTGAAAAGTGAATGCAACATTACACAGTAACACTGAGGCTTAGCCAAACTTTAATTCTACCCCATACCCCCAAAAATTGAAATAAACTTTGCAAACTCTTGGGCACAAGATATTGGTAACATACTGTATATATTGCATGCAGGTATGTATACCCCCATGCAAACTCACACACACGCACACACACACACACACATGCACACACACACTACAGAGTATTCATAAAAACAGGACCCCTGTGCCTCTCAGAGGTTGGGAGGGAAAAGGCTGAATTACATCAGGACAGCACACAATCACAGGGGTATAGTGTCTCTCTGTGGCCAGGCAAGGCAATGTGTGCACATCAGGTTTTGTGAGGCTCTGACAAGATGTGACAGCCCAGCTCTCACTCACAGATCCCCGTATTTGGTCCATTTTTCTGCCTTTCCCATTTACAATGGTTCAGTGGAGATTTCTTTATTTCAGAACAGACAATGGTCTCTTTCTTTCTCATTCCCTCCATCTCCCTCTCTCCTTCACACACACACACACACACACACACACACACACACAAAGACTCGCTGGCAGACGCACGCACACTTGCTTGCTGTCATGCTCATTTTGATGGTAATTAATGACATCACCACTGCGTGCGGGTGTATGGGGGGAGCGGAGGGGGAATGCGTTTGTTTGTTGAGCAAACCGTGGGAACAGGGAGCTCTCCAGGGTGGCGAGTCAGGGCCGCCAACAATACATATGCTGTCGCTTTTCACCCAAACACCCACCCTTCCCAAGAGAATCATTCCACTCCCCTCCTTCCCTGTCCCCTGTTCCCTTCTTTTTTCCACTGACCTTCCCTCCGTCGTTTGCATTTGTCTTATTGTGGAGTGTAAGATTACTGCCCCCTCTCTGTCAGCGCAGTCTCATCAGCATGATCTCAGTCCTGATGGTCTCTGGTAAAGACAATTCCCCCACAAGAGTTGTGGTGGGTTCCAGAAATGTGAATCCGGTATATAAACCAGTCATCATGTCAGCTACATTACAGTCTGGTTATGGGCCTGCTTCTCTGCCTAAACGCCCCATCGTATGAGCTCCATGACATCCGTTGTACCTCAGCGCATTTTGTGTGGGTTTAGGTAGTAAAGGGATCTGGAAGAAGGATCCCATAACCTCTGTCTGCAAGGCTACTGAGGGACCCAGACAGCCTCTAGACAGGGAGGCTGAGAACATTCAGTCTGGGGCCTTGTTAAGTGACTTCAGAGTCAGACACACCTATATTCCCACTCATCCTTTATACATCGACGTGCATGTGACCATGAATATGCATGTATAATAAAAGGGGCCTCTCGGGTCCACCTCTTGTCTGCTAGTCACAGAACACAATGGCCAGCAGATTTTCCTTTTTATATTGCCATCTGTGGCAATCAGACAGTCTGACCGCACGTTACATTAATACGTCTGATGCTAATGGGTTCAAAATCAGAAAATCTGAAATTTAAACCTAAATTTAAATCTATAACTAGTTAAAGAACTACAAAAAGTCATAGATTGGCCAAAAAACAGCAAAAGCTTTTATGACTTTATAAATCCATGGTGAGACTTCTGTATGAAAAGCAAGATACTGTCCGTACAGTTACTAATCCATACAAATGCATACTGTGCGTGCATGCGTGTGTGAGTGTGTGTGTGTGCGTGCACTACCCAGCAGACTCAAAGCCCCAGTGGTAGCCAGGCCAACATGAGGCGAGCAGCGCCTTGTCAATCACCTCTCCCGATGGACAGAGATGTCTCGCCAGGCAGAACAATGCTGCTAGACTGGCCACATGCACTTTCCAGCTCTCTGCCTTGCCTAGCAACGGCCTGCAGCGAGGCACCAACACAAGCATAGCAATGAGAAGGTCTTAAACCTTAGCAAAGCAACCCTGCAGTTGCGTGAAGGCCTTCTCTGTGCCCACCTGAAAAGCTCTTTTAATTTGTTGAATTCATCCGATGGTTCTCAGAAGACAATCCTTTCTCTTAGCCCCTGATGGAATGAAAAGAAACTCGGAGGGGATGAAACAAGAAGCACAGATGCTCAGAGGATAAGATCATGACTAACCAGCTATTCTTTGCCATGGAGATCTGAATACGGTTCTACCGAGCAGGAGTTTGCTTGCTGGTGCCAAATGTTGATGGCATGTTGGGATGCAAGTGAACAGCAGCATTACATCATCCAAGGGAAGGATTACAGGGTAGAAATTACACAGTATGGGCAGCAAAAGAAAGCAAGTGATCGTCTGAGTAAAAATGAGCCACAATTCATTTATTCTCCCTTCACATCTGAACAAAATACCAGATGGCAGAAGGTCTGTGAAGTTTGCATGAAGACATACCCACTGAATAACTGTTGTATTGATTTATTTTTCATGTGTTTGCATTTCAGTTCATCTATCTCCTTCTTTTCTTATCCTCTGTCAGATACTATTTGGGGTTTTTGTCCCAGTTGGTGACGGAGGGTGATTAAGGTGCTGCTGTTTTGTAAGGAAGAGATTGATTGTAGGAGGCTGCCAATCACTTAATTGCTCTTCATTCGTCCTGATGCTGATCTGAGCAGCCTTGCGTGTGTTCAGGGTCTGAACCCTCTCAGTATGTGTAAATTCCTCCAGCATTCAAGCGTACAGTGTTTGGAGAGTGCAGTTCATAGAAATGGAGATGGAGATGAGTAGCCGAAGTGGGCTGAATTTCCTCCTGCAAGCCAAAGCAAACCAGACTGAGTCTCTATGAATAACAGAAGTTACACGGTGCCTCTTTGGTTCAAACTTTGAAGACGATGCCTGTTTTCACTGAAGCTGAATCTGACAAGAACCAAGAAAACAAGGAAATCAAGTTTTTTTTTCTCTTCTCTTGTCAGTTCACTTTAATAAGATCCTGAAAAACAGTTAACCAAACAGAAAAAGCAAAGAGAAAAATAAAGTTTTGTTGATTTTAATATCAATATGTTACCCTTCTGCAGTAATTAGGTGCCTGAAGCAGGTGGAGCAGCTAATTAGCTAAACCATTCAGTTTTGATCCCCAATGCCTGTTTTAAAGTAGCTCTGATTTTCACTGCTTTCAAACTAGCAGGGAAGGAGTGGGCTTTGTGCTTGAATCAAAGCACTGCCCTGCAATGAATAGTGATTTTTTGGTACTCCTCCTCACCACTGCTAGGATGGGGGTCATCCCCCCTGAGACTTTCCCCTTTGACCCCAACAAATGGACTCTTGTCAAGTGGATAAAAAAAGTGGTGGTTTGCCTTTGATAATGCTTGGTGTTCAGGCAAGGGACATTTGATGAGTAATCACAATGGAGGAAGGTTTCTAAAGAGTGACAGGGGGAGCCCGGCCCACTTAGTGGGACGTCCTGTGATATGGTGTTAGCATGACAAGCTCTGGACAGTAGGGAGGTTAACTTTATTGGTTAGATTAGAAAGCTCTCTCTCTCTCTCTCTCTCTCTATTTCAGTTCAGCTCAGTTCATTTCAGTTCGAATTGGCCTTATTGCCAAACTATATACACAGTATAAACACTAATTAAAAGACAAACTGCAACAATAAAGAAAAGAAGTAGTTCTGAAAGTAATTAATAGATCCTGTTACCAAATGATCAGACAATCACTTTAACTAATGACAAATGTTTTAGGTTTTCATTGCCTCTGTTCTTGAATTATGACAAATAAAGGTGTATCTCAGAGCTTCGTCTTCCTCCCAACTGATCCCAAAGAGAAATACACTCTCATTTTCTCTCTTTTAATCTCATGAGAATTGCACAACTCACTTCACAAAAGGAGAATGAACCTCTCTATCCTTGTATGTGCTTGTGCAAATGAAATAACCCAACTATCCATTATGATAGAAGCAGGAAAGTGCCTACTGCCTGTCATTATCACGTGGCAATCAGGCATCTTGGACCTCTAACAGGCCTGGAGCATGCTGATGAGTTTTAGTTAGACCACAAGAGCCCCTGATAGCTCGCTCAGTGGCCTGGCGAGCCCATTGAAGGACAGTGAGAAAATGGAGGCTGTTAGATACATCTGTCAGCCCAGATGGACTCTGCAGCCCGCTCCAATCAGCTCACAAAGGTGATATAATTGCCAGGGCAGGATGGGAGAAGGCCACCACCTTTGGAGTTCTTCAGTTCTCCTCCTTTTCCCTTTCCACCTATTCTACCCCACTTTATCCCCACTGATTATACTCCCCTCCCTCCCCGTCCCATTATTCCCCCTCCAACAACAAGCCAATTTGTCCCTCCAGCTTGGTTCCCGCCTCCCCCCCTGCTGCGTTATTTAGCCCCTCTTCTGCACTTCAATGGCAGGTACTGATTAGAGAACTTTCACGACCTCTTCCCTATTCCTAAAAATCCCTCCTCCCCTTCCCAGCAACCTTTAATCTGATTACAGGCTTTCTGCAGCTTTTCAGAGGAGGCCAGTCCCAGGAGGACAATGGCAGCCCAAGTGGTTTCACAAACACTCTCCCAGGGGTCATATGATTCATGAGAGGAGCTGCATCCTCGCTCCTCCAGGATCAGGTCTTCTCAGAGGGAACGTTACAGGGCTCGGCCTGGCCTGGCTGTCTCTACTCCACAACTTTTTGCTTTTATTTATTAGAAGAGGGGATTTGAGTCAAGGTCCCTCACAGTTTCTCTCTCTCTCTCTCTCTCTCTCTCTCTCTCTCTCTCTCTTTCTGTTTTCATTCCTTTTATCCTGTCATTTCATCTTGTCTTGGAGTTCCTCTCAGGTCTCATCCCTCCCCATGGGATATGAAATCACTGCCACACCTTGACTGTTCTTTTCTGCTGGCCATTATTCATATTATATAATGCACTATAATGCAATTTGTGCTGCAACATGTCAGTGCAACTTTTAATCTGTAGTGGCACTTTAACACAATTTTTGTTTGTTTTTTCCCCCTTGTACTTCTGTCTCTGCATTACCCACATTTTAGTAAAATTCCTGCCAGATTTTTTTTTTTTGGTGCAGTATGAAAAGTGATGACTGTATGCACAACAGGCGCATCAACCATCACAAGTGATAAACCTGAAACATATAGGTAACACCTAACTGTTGTGCATGACACTTTACAAGTCATCATGAGAAAAAATTATAAGCACATTCTAAGTATACTGCAATCACAAGCAGAAGATGATATGGACAAATATGCTGTAATATTCAACATTTTCAAGAGCTCCAGTTTAGTGCATTTTGCTGACTGGCTGAGGAACACACTGTACAGCTGTGTCTGAACTTCACCTTGAGCTTTTTTTTTTCGCATGACATTCCTGTTTCTCAACACTGTAAACCATCCCAAAGAAAATAGAATTCATTTGCAAAAACAGATATCTCCAGTTGTTCATTCCCATCCACCATGTTTTTTCCTCAGATAATATCGATCAAAAAAATCATACTAGTAGGCTAATGAATAGGTGATATTGATTTTTGTGCCAAAATTTTGGATTTTGGATTCAGAAAGTATGTTGTATGAAGCATTACATACAACAGTCAGTTTATGTTTTTCTTTTTTGTATTTCAGGAATGACATTTATCTGTTCTTTCATATAAACTCTTCATGTGGTTATACTGTGTATAGTGTGTCAAAATGTACTACAAGTGAAGTGAAGTTAAATGTTATATATGAATTGTTTTGCATGTCAGATTAAAAGAAAATCCACTACAATGAGGGCTGAGGTACATTTCACAAAGATCTGCTTGTCATTCAATAAAAGCGTTCATTTTTAAAAATTAAGAAATGATTGTTTTAGCTTGTTTATTAGCATGAGGTATGTGATTTTATTCTATCACAATGTAATCTACTTTAAAGTGATTTTAAAGTTTTCTCCAGGCTCAAAACTTCAAAACGCCGCAGCTGATCAACAACAAAATGAAGTCTTTAACTTTGCAGATGATTATAGCAGGGATGAAGGCAGGAGGCTGCAGGTGCCTCCCTGCTCCAAGGATAAATTAGTGCTACATAGCTGAACATATGTGTGGGTGTAAAGAGGTAGAGAGGGTTAAAGGCTGATCAGGTCCAGTGGGTGTCTGGGTCCTTGCAGTCATCACAGGCTTGTTGCCTCCGGGGCTCTGGTGTCCCAAGTCCCTCATTCTGATGGTAATGAGGCCTGGACAGGCCAGTCAATAGGGTCATTTCCTGACCGATCACAATGACACTAATGAACTCTAAACACACTGGGTGGACATCGGCTTTGTGCTGGTCTTGACAGGTTGGCTGGTGGCAGGAGCTTTATTGAGTGAAGCGGTCTGTAAAATGTCTTGATGGGGTTAAATGAGTTAACCACAGGGTTATCTTGTACAACACCACCAGGGTCAGATACTGCAGACAAGACCCTTATCATGTCAAAGAGCAGCGCAGTGAAATAACAGCATTTAGATGGTATGATACTCATTTATTTGTGCCTTGCTTTTGTGTTATGCTCTGAATTACTGTTTTTCTACAAAACAAGTAAAAAAATAAAAAAAAAGTGGCCCACAGGCAACAGGAAGGAAAATTTACATTTAATCCTCTAATTTCATAGGTTGGGTTATGTACATTTTTTGGAATCAATATTTTTACTTTTACTAGTACACTTGCTAAATATAAGTACATTTATACTAAATTATAGTCCTTAGCTGCATGTTAAATTGCACCATTCACATATTCAGTATAAATCACACAGTACAAATCCAGTAGGACATTATGGTCCTCTTTCCACCCATGCAGACACACCTCAGTGTTACACTTCTTCACATTTTTCAACACAAAGTGTCTGATCCCACTATCCTTTGTATTATGAAACTCTTGTGGTCACTCTGTGGTCTGTTGTGTCATTGTGGTTAACAGCTCTGTGGCTTCTTGCTTCACATCTCATCATGCAGAACAAGGGGAATTACAGGAATATCTCAAATTCCTCATGACCACATAATTTACCACCTCCAGCAAGACTTTGAATCCTATGGATTTTCTCATTATGATGTTAAAAATAAACCTGGGAACAGATTATATAATTGAATGTTGAGTGTCACACTGTAATTGTGCATTATGTCAGTGGAGGTGCTGTCACACCACGTCATGTTTATGTGATGTACAGCAAATGAAGCAAATTAAACGTGTCACAGCATGTTTGTCATTTTTCTGGTTATTTAAAAGTGTGGCTAAAATGTTAATAGCTGCAGTTATATAGCATTATTTGTCCTCATAGCATTTATATGTATGCATTGATAGGTAGGGTTCGTTAAAATCTAAAATTGTAAACACTGTAAACATTGTAAAGACTGTACAGAAAATATATAACTTTATTGTTTCGTTTCAGTTACATTTAATTTTGTGAACATCTGAAACTATAATAAATCAAGTAAACAGAAAGATTTTCACATACCATGATGTAACATTCAACAGTGCAGCAAAGACATCACTGGAATTGTGTCATAGTTACTATAATTACGTTTAACTTTAGAACAAGTAAATAATTCATCAAATAAATGGTGTGCAATAAAAGGTTAATGCATATTTACATGCAGCTTACAAAGGTCTATACATAATCTGACAGAAATAACTATATAGGAGTTATTGCACTATTCACCACTGACATTTTACTTTAAATATTGCAAATACTTCTCCCAAACATGTATTTAAATATTTACTTGGAAACAATTTCAAAAGCCTATCATATTGTTTAAAAAAAGAGCAAAGCTGAGTCTTTGCGACTCAAAAATCCTTAAATCTGCAGCAAAAATAGCTTTGATTATCCACTACATGTCTTTTGTTTGTCTGTATAAGCTCGATTTATTCACATAGATTTGTTCACTAAAAAGGCGTCCCACTGAAAATGTAACTCATCTCACTCACACATCATTAAAGTAGACTATATTACAATTTCATCTGAATTCAGAGCTGTGTGTAATAATTAAAGAAAATATATGCCATAACTGATTTAGACAGCAATGCATTTCCAGATACATGAAAATAGCTCTCCATCTGTGTGCTGCTTTCATAATCACAGCTTTCATTACATTAGCAAAGTGTCGATATTTGAGATCACCAGGCATCTGCTCAGGATGGCACTTCGATTCAGTGATTGGCACCCTGCCAGCCAACAGCCATCTACAAATTAAATGAAATTGCCACCAAAATGGGAAAAAAAAGTAAAATCATTTCCCAAATTAAACAGTTTGGATCCTGTGCCATTCTGAGTTAATATTATCCCTAACATTATGCCCCAATATTTTTGTTCTATAAATGGGATACTGAGTTAACCCTTTGTGCTGTCTCATGAGTTTTAATAACTTCACTATGGTGCTAAATATCTGTGCGAGGTGTAAATGGTCTGACAAGAATAGGCATAGGATGCTCAAAAAATGCTTTTTTGTGAGGGTGGTTCCTTCATACATTAGTGTTGTTTCATGGCTGCGTTAAGTTCAGGGTAATACAGTCTGTGGTCCTCACAGTGCTGTGCTGCTTTAGCTTTGCTCCACAGAGAAGTTGGACTCCGATCTGCAGAACAGGAGGGAGAAATTTACAAATCAGGAGAATTCATGACTGGGAGGAATGCATGAGAATAATAAGATCTGTTTTCATCTCAGTGTGACAGTGACAACATGGATCTGAGAGAGGACTTACATGTCTTGGTGCTTGTGGATCATGTGGTTGTTGTACTCCAGGACAGGAGGGATGGATTCCTCATCCTCGGGAACCTGAGAGAGTCACATGTGATCAGATCATGAACCACCAACCTTTATATTGACAATCTCAGAGCAAAATGTAAAAAAAAAAAAAAACTATCGGTTTCCTCTTAAAGGGTAATATCACCATCTAGTGGTGAAATGATGAACAGGACTCTCACCTCCCAATAAACCTCATCATCAAAGCAGTTGTCATCAGCTGGATCGCCCCAGATAGGCAACCTCAGGATCAAACCTGTGACCAGACAAGAAAGACAGGTCGAACTTGATCACAGTGGAAATCTTCATCATGAAAACATATCCTACTTCAGTCACAACTTAAATTTTTCAGAATAGGTACAACTGACTCACAAGCTGAAAAGTTAAGGAACACCATATTTGAAGGTATTAGGCAAGAAGAATTAGTTACATCCATTTTTTAAAAACCTCATCTTTTATAAATAACTGTAACTCATCCCTAATCATCGTATATATAATAATTCATATTGCAACTATTGCATTATGTTAAAATTAAAGTCTCTCATTGTTTTCACCCACTCACTCACTGACTTTTAGTTTAGTGTCCTTTAAATGTTGTGGGTAGATTTTTTAGAGCACTTTGTAAATTGCCTTGCAGCAGCTCTCTAGAAATAAATATCATCTTGTCTATGGATTCTCTGGGCAATTCTTTACACTGACAAACTGCTTGACATAAGACACCTATATTTAAAGTGGGAGGGATTTAGGGGCACAATAAATTAACCAAACTCACCAACAATTGCTCCTCCAACAAGTCCAAAGGCAATGGACACACACGTGCCAGCAGCCTGGAAGCCACCCTGTGTTCCTGGGGTTCGGTCTTTAAAGTCCCCTTTAAAGTCAAAAGTGTTGATCAACCTAGGTAGGGAAAAAAAAAAACACTGTCAGGTCATTTTGGCCCTTTTATGCATATTCACTGATGTGTGTCCTGCTAGCATGGATCTCAATTCACTCTCAGAACTGAAATAGAAACAAACTTATTTGTACGTAAAAGCAAAGGCAACACTTGTATTGCCTCAGGCGATGAAGACAACACCTGTTCAATGGAATTTAGGCTGTGACATTTATGAATGCTTTCATTTTGGCAGAGAGCTTTGGTTGAGCGCTGTGAACAGTTATGTAAATAAACAGCCACGGCCAGGACATCTTCAATTTCAGGTTAATCTCAAGTTAATGTGCGAGCTTGTTACTCACCCTTGCCTCCCATAGACAGACTCAGAGGCAGCTGCAGCGACGATGGCTCCGATGAAGCCGCCAAGCATCCCAGGCACTGCATGCAGGTTGTGGACTCCACAAGTATCCTGGAGCTTCAGGTATTTCTCCAAGAAGGGCTGCATTGGAAAAAAGCCATGACATGTTGCTTATTAATGTATATCGTGATGCAGGCACAGATCTCAAAGTAAAACTGTAAAGGCTAGTTGACACACTTCAGAATTTGAATTGGAAAAATCAGTCATTTGTATTTTGCGAAAATTAGCACCATGGCAAAGCTTTTGGGGGTGTGTCCCAGTTTATGTAATTTGATTATTCTTCCTGCTTCCGTTCATACTTTCAAAATGAGTCATATTGTCATATTCCTTTGAAAGAAATCTCACACCCATGTTTGATTTCTTTCAGACTACTGTCATGCTGTCGCGCAGCAGAAATGAAGTTATGTCTGCAGATCAAAAGTTAGAGAGTGAGAAATGTAAACTCACGGTGACAAAGAGGTAGCCAAAGGTGGAGATGATGCCAGTGCAGAAGCCCACGATCAGTGCACCATAAGGAGTGATCATGAACTCAGCTGCTGTTCCCATGGCGACGCCGCCAGCCAGGGTGGCATTCTGGATGTGTACCTGTTAGATAAAACAAGATGTCAGTCATGAGAAACATAAATGTTGTTCATCACAGGGACTTTAAAAGTTTGGTTTGGGATTTTTGCACATTTTCTCTGAATCATTAACTGCTTAACATGGCCACTCATCTTTTCATTAATAATCGTTTGTGTCTTTTTTTACATTTTAACTGATTGTATCTATTTTTATTATTGGTTTGATGTAATAGGGCATTACCATGTCTAGTTTGCCCCTCTTCTGAGACATGCTGGAGATGGCCACAGTGGTGAGAACACAGGAAGCCAGGGCGATGTAGGTGTTGATGGCCGCTCTGTGCTGCCCGTCGCCGTGGTCTGTGATGGCCGAGTTGAAACTGGGCCAGAACATCCACAGGAACAGTGTGCCTGTCGAGTGAAAGAAAGCAATACAATTCAGAGCATTTTAAACCACAGATACAACCGGTCAACACGCACACATACATAGGCACAAATCAAGCAAACAGGTCCAGCACTGATAGTTCTACACAACATTAGACCTGAGACATATAATAAGAAAAGGAAATAGCCTGCAAACTCACCAATCATGGCAAACACATCAGAGTGGTAGACAGATCCGTTGAGGCGATTGCTTTGGTGTAGGTTTGGCCGGTAGAGGACCCAGGAGATGGCCAGACCGTAATATCCTCCGAAGCAATGGATAACCATGGAGCCACCTGCATCCCGACACTGTGGGAACATTGGGAATTCTGGGATTTAACTATCATGGTGGGACATATACAGCATCAGCATCAATCTATGCAAGGAAGGAACAGTAAAATGGTTCCAACAGTCTTTCGAGGAAAAAGTTCATTTTTTGGTTAGAATAATGTTCCCTGTGGGCTGACTGTGTTTAATGAGACTCACATGAAGGAGACTGAGAATGATGAACTCCTCCACTGCAAAAAGGGTGATACCAAACAAGGTGACGACCATCAGCTGTACTGGACTGACTTTTCCCAGGAGAGCACCGTAGGCTATCAGAGATCCTGCCACACAGAAGTCGGCGTTGATCATGCTGCACGGGCGGAAAGGAAGAAACAGAAGATACTCGGTCACCCAGGTCATCGGGAATTAAGACATGGTAAGACAACTGGACTTGATTTTTGTCTTAAAGATGTTTCACTATTCATCCAAGAGGCTTCATCAGTTCTAATGACTGGCGGAGAGTCCCAGGCATTTAAAGTTTGAGGGTTGTGCACACCTTAATGTTGCATAAAGGTATGACATGGAGGGTTCCCAATTAACGCCACACAACATGCAATAGTTGGGGACTCCCCACCACTCATTTGAACTGATGTAGCCTCTGGGATGAGTGACAAAATGTCATTGAGACAAACAAGGGCAGTTGCCTTTTGATTTAATACATCTCAGTGACTATCAGTGATATTTGAAATAGTTGTGTACAGTCAAAGTAAACTTTGTCTTCAGTAGGCAAACTAGAATGTCTAGATCTTAAATCTACACTTCACTGTACAGCCCTTCACGTTGCAATGCAAAGAATGACTATTTGCCTTTAGCAACTTGACAAGACGCAATCTGACAAAAGATGTTTTTACGTGACGAGAGTGACAATGAATTTGTGTTACATAAGCAAGTTGAAAGGTTCATGTCTGTCATAACATATGCAACCTTGTTATGCAAGGTTTGTGTATATTGCACGTATGTAACATTAATGACAGTTTAATTTTGGGGTTGGGTCACACATCTATATATTTCCATTCTGTCTTTATAAATTTTTAAAACATTGATGAAACATGAAATGTTGTTCATTGCCTTACCTTTCAACACCAATGTAGATTTTTCCTGTGTTTGGGTCCAGAGAGTGGAACCAGCCTTGCATGAGAAGAGCCCACTGCAGCCCAAAGGATGCAATCAGAAAGTTGAAACCCACACCACCAAAGCTGTAGCGTTTCAAGAAAGTCATGAGGAAGCCAAATCCAACAAAGATCATGACATGGACATCCTGGAAACCTGGAGGCAGGAAAAACAAAATTTATTGCTATTGAAACTTAAAATGTAATGCAAGACAATAAATCACATTTACAACATAATTCATGAACAAAAACAGTTCAGGCCTCCACAAGAACGGCATAAATTATAGCTACCTGAGTGTATATTTTGCCATTTAATTTGCTAAATAAAATTTAATGCGCTGTTTTCCATTAACTCAACACTGGTTCTATTTAGGTAATTTAAATATTCAGTCAAGGCTTCCCACTGTTTACAGGTTTCGGAGTATCAGCAGGTTTTTTAACCAGCCTTTTCAAGTGAATTAACTGAATTAATTATCGTTTGTAAGAAACTAATACATGTTCAGTGAAAGCAGGGAAGATTGCGTTTTAATTGCAACATGCTGTAGGTATGCAATTCCTGCCAGACAATGACCAGAAAGCCCAGTTATCAAAAATAATTTTTTTTTGGTTTGTGTGCGGCGGTATTTTATTTGTTACATGCAGGGGAGAGGCAATGACTTTGAGGCAACAGCTTTTGAAATCCCAGGTGCTATTATCTATCTTTGGTCATTCACAGTTTAGCTACTAACAGCTATCCACCTTATATCAAAATTTGCATACATTTATGATATGTCTTTCCCAAAGCCAGAAACAAGGGATTGAGGACTTAGATGTGTTAGACATAGGGTGATTGATTTAGACTTAGGGTGATTTTACAACAAGCATTTTCAATAATTTCTGGTTCAAAACTGTTGCAACTGTACAAAACACAACTATTTTGAATATAAAAGCTCAAACAAACCAACAAGCTATACCCACATTAAGTCAACCATTAACTGTCATTTGAAAAGTGCCAGAAAATATAAAACTGGAATGTCCATCAATGGCATTACAAAATAATTGTGAATAATAGCAAATGTTAACAATGAGACCAAGTCATTTCATTCAGTATCTATGACTATGACTATGAGTATGACTAAATAATGTAATGTTCAGTATGTCTAGCAATGATGTAAAGAGGTGCACGTTGTTGTACTCACTGGGATATCTGAAGTAGAAGTCATTTTCGATGTCACTGGTGATGTTGTGACTCACTCTGAACTCTGACCAATGTGCATCCGACTCCTCATCATACCGAATGAAAACTCCAAACAGGATGACCATAGCAATCTGCCAGACAAAACAGACTGCCGGCAGACTAACACGTACATTGGTGTTCTTTGGCCGGCAGAAGCAGTCGCTTACGGCCTGTACACAGTTTCCCATGTTGCTGGCTCCTTGAGGTGCTCCTTGAGGTGATCGATGCTCTCAATCTCAGTTCTCAGTGAGGCTGCTCCTGAGACTTCCAGCAGCATCTGAGCAGCTATATATGTTGCTCTGTGGAGGTGTGTCCCCCCTCCCCTCCTGTGAAGCCACACCTCACCTGTTGGCCTCTAATCTACCTCTCAGCTATTGGTTGCATCACTCTTTCAAATTGTTTGATAATTGATTGCAATAGTAAAGCAGCTTATTCACAAATTGAATATATCACAGAAAAGTTAATGATGAATACAGCTTTTGAATACAACTTAAATCACGTCTAACAGGCCAGTGACAACAGTAACAATATACTGCACATTGTAAATGTCATGTCACTATATGGAACTATAGTATCAATAGCTGTAACAATAGCTGTGGTGGAGAGAATAACTACTCATATGATCATGAACAGCCATTTGTGTGCAAGCAAAATTCATAATGAATGTACCTTGCATTTCTTTGCATGATACTGCATGTCATAATCCAGAGATTCTCAATCCTGATCCTCATGGCCCAGAGCACCACTGATTTTCTATCATAGCATCTGGTAAACTGCAGTCACCTGACGTCCCAGGGTGTAAATCATTCAACAGTCCCTGTCTACAAATGACTTATCGGTAAGTCAGGCTTGCCCTGAGTGTTTGCAAATGCAAAAATTCCTCTTTCTTTCTATGAATGGTATGGGTGGGGGGGGTCAGCTTGTGCTGATGTTGATGTCAACTCTGTTTGAAAGTCAACTCTAGATCCAAGAGCCTTAGACTGATCTTGTGTAAATACACCTGTCATTGAGGCTTACAAACCATTACTAAAAGCATTATTTTTACTAAAGCAATGATTTTTTTCATGTCTTTTGGTTATTTTGGTTAGAAAAACATGGCAACATTTGTCAGTTACTAGTATTTAGGTCCTAATTTGCTAAGATAACTGTGCCATGCTTTACCTCAGGTGTACATCATTACAATGAAGGCATGTTAGTCAGTGAAGTCTGGGGAGGTGCAGCCAACTGTATCATGAAAGTGGGCTCAGCAGGAACAAACATGTTGGAATACACCTCATACACGTTTTGCCTGGATAATTTACATTAAAGTGAACTTATCTTGGCCTTATGTCAAGATTACTCACATAACTCCTCAGTGGTTCACGTTTTCAGACTTTTGTGTCCTCTTGCAAAACGTGCATACATTGTGTTCTGGTCTAATCTACATTACTATCAAGTGGAAAACCAGTTTTGGCATTTATCATATGTGTTGGGGCTCTACTGTATCTCCATGATGACAAAGAACATTCCAGATGCTATCAGGTTTCCTTCTAACTAAGACTAGCAACTTTTCTTCATTATGTAACAGTTAGACTCAGTAACAGTTACACGTTTTGATGGCTCTCTTGATGCTAGGTATACCATAGTGTTGCCCCTTATGCAATATAACCTTCAAGTATCACAAACATTTAATATATTTTAAAGATAAGGATACAAAAAGTACTGTTTTTGTGACTGCACAACATTTTGCCAGTTGTTTGGTCCCATAGAATGAAAAATATTTTGTAAAACTGCAGTATGGAACTTTCTAGATCTGTATAATTTTCAGTCATCTTTTTCTGACAGTGAGATGTAAATTAAATGCTGCTGAAAAATACAGGGGAGCTCTGGGGAGACATCTTTCATTCTTATTTATCAAAGAAAAACAGGAGAAATAAAACAACAACAAACTTTGACAGAGTCATGGAATTGTCAAATGATGTAATTAGCAATCATTTATTAGTTATACAATTCCAGTAGAAATTGAAGTGTGGTTAATGTAAAACGCATCACTCAAGGTCAACTGTGCACCACTGCAAGAATTTCACCACAGACACCAACTTTACAATGTTGGTAATGCTGCAAAAGGCAAGGTCTCGTTTGGCAATAAACTGAATGTGATCAGTGTTTATTTAGGTAAAGGTTCTGTACCGTTGCTTTAAAAAACATGGTCATAAAATAAAATTATATGAAAACAAGACACTGTAAAACTAAATAAATAAAATAAAATAAAATCTGAACCAGAACTGTCTTGTATTCATGTAAACCTAAAATAAAATTAACTATACATTAAATGTTTTTCAGTTTTGGCTTTTTGTTCATATAAATGACAAAAAAGTGAATTAATTTTGGGCCTAAAATGTCAGTTTGACCTGAATGGTAATTGAAAAAGTTAATGCAAAAAGAAAGAAAGAAAGAAAGAAAGAAAGAAAGAAAGAAAGAAAGAAAGAAAGAAAGAAAGAAAGAAAAATAATTTTACTATATGCTACTATGGTCTTCAGATGATACAGAAAACCGTGCGCCCACATAGGAATAACATTTATAAGTATTAAGTAGGCCGATATGATGTGGGCACTGTCAACTAAGTCTCTGCTGGAGTATCAAAAGAATATTAGCGCAGTGATTTTTCGTTACAGCAACACAACATCGCGGTCCTTCCCTGCGGTGTAGACAGGCTAAGTGAAAATGTTGGCTGTGTCCAGGTGGAATCTCAATTAAGCTGCTCGAAGCGCAGCCGGAGCTCTGAGGCGGCAGCTGCCCCGGGAATAGCGGGAACCTGATTTACCCGTACAGCTGCTCCAGAGCTCCAGTGCGCGCCTGTGTGTGTAGGCCCGTCCCTGTCTGTGTGTGCTACCCGAGTTGCTCGATATTATTTTTTTTCCCATTAGATTGTATGGCCTCTGCACGGATTTGGACCCTCTAACGACCCTCTAACAGTTTATTATAGTGGGGGGGAAAAATCTATCAGAACGCTTAAGGAATAAACAACTACAGTCCTCCAACACTCATGACATCATTTCAAATATTTACTGTTCTTCTCAAGATTAAGTCTATCTTCGATCGATTGAAAGCAGACCAAATGAAACGACAGGCCTGATGGAGAGATAATGCTGCACTACAGATAGAAGTATTTAAAATGACAGGAGCATATTTACACGGATAACCGGTTCATGAAAAAGTTTGCATATGCTGCTTAACTTACTAAACTTTTAATTACTGCAAAATTGAAGGCACTGATGATTACATTGTTTTGAGTCCATGATTTATTGCAGGCAGCGTGCACGGTTAAACCCATGCACCTTTGCCACAGTTTTGCTTTTGCAGTCATACAAAGGGGTTACTAAGGAGATATGACGCTGGTGTTGTGCGCAACTGTGAATATAGTAAGCTTTGGTGCGATGCAAGGTCCAATATGCCGGACAGGATGTTGTGTAGGCTAAGCTATTCACTAGCCTATGTATCCAAACAAGGTGGAGACCTGCAGGAAACCTGAGAAACCCCTCTATCAGCTTTACGCGGTAGGCCTGTAGTGTATTTAATTTCCTATGATGATTTGGGCGTGCCTGAAATACTTGGACAAAAATGTTCACAACAAGGCGTAATTGTCTCACTTAAATGTAAGCATAGAGGCCTACTGTAACTGCCTATTTCTGACAGCACTCTTATGTAAAGAGGGAGGAATTTCGTGGTATTTCGTGCGTCCTTTACAAAAAGACGCACGAATAGCATTAATTCATATGGTGGCAGCTGGCAGGAGTTTGTTTCCAAATGTGCTCATTATTGAAGTAAGAGGGGAAAAGCAGACACAAAGCCTTATTTCACATTTTTCAACAAAGGGAAATGGTCATAAATGCAAACAATATTCTGTCTAAAAGCCACCGGAGACAGTTGCATTCAGTCTGGTCATAATAACATATATCTCTTGGTTTAGAACAGCAGAGTACTAATCAATTAAGACAGGCCATGTAATCCATTTCTGGCTTATGCAACTCACTGTTGCTTTCACTGGCTCTCTCTTGTCATTTAAGGCCTACAGCTCATTTAAGGATGTATTAGTGCAGTCTCGGTTATGCAGACTCATTTTGGGAAGGAGGCTGAAGAGTTGGTACCCAGTCTTGGTGAGATGCAGAGAGGGAAGGAAGTGTTTGCTGCCACATGGCATACACACTTCCCTCTTGGGGTGAGAGGGTGATGAGGCAGGCAGGTCTGGGCACGCTCAGGCCCCCTGACACCCCTGTGCCAGCTCACTGGGTCCACACTAGTGTGATCACACCTGGATGGAAGTGTGTATGTGTGTGCATCTGCATGTGTGTGTGTGTGTGTGCGTGCGTGTCTCAGCTGCCTTTTCTCTGTTGAACACTGGTAAAATGACCTTGAATTAAGAATCCCTATTTACAGTAACCTCAACCTGCCCAGTGTGTTTTATGTGCAAGGCCATTTCCTCACCATTAACCAGTTTGAGTTGTCTTATCATTCATTCATTCATTGTGTGTGTGTGTTTGATCCACAGAGTGATCTACCCATCACCAGACTACCCATCCAAAATGTCCCAGTCCACTGCTACTGAGGAAGGAGGCACGTTCGAGCACCTGTGGAGTTCCCTGTGAGTGTCAACAGCATATTTTCACAATTATGCCACGCTGTCTATTTGATGTGCAGCATTAATGTGTTTTCCAAATGTATTTCATGACTGTGATCATTGATAGGATATTAATTAATTAATTAATTAATTCACAGGGATTGCAGGGACCACGCACACTTAAAAACATAAACTTCCAAGAATTCTGATGCATTGTACAGAGATATAACTAGACAGCTATTTTTGGGCAGGTGAAACAAAGTGCAATATAAACACATACCAGTTATGTGATATTACAGTACCTAAAGCGTTTACAATTACACACAACACATGTTAGAAATAAAGATATATTAGCCATTTGTCCAGGGTTGGCTGAAAATTGTTTTTTTTTTGTTGTTTTGTTTTTTTTTTCCATGCTTTTCATTGATGCGAAAATTTATGCTCTTTATCAATAAATTGTGAAGGTGGCACCCATGTAAGTAATTTATGCTTCTTTTTGGTATGCTTCTCTTTTCTTGGGAATGACACTTTTATTTTTGTAATATGGGAGTCGTCCCTCAATGTCCTCAAGCAATGCATATTTAAAATAAATAAATAAATAATTCATTTACACTCCCAAAAACTCATATTTTTACTCTCCCTCTTAACGGAATTTTCATATTAACTACTAAGAAAATATCAATATTTAGAAAAGCCGATTTGCAATTTTACACTAAGAACAATTTTGTGAAAGCTCATCCCGGGTCCTGAGCGAGCCAAGTCAGCCTGTAGTATCCATGGTGTCGTGTGTCCACAGGGAGCCAGACAGCACCTACTTTGAGCTCCCCCCGGGCAGCCAGCCAGGAGAGCGCCCTGTGCCTTCCACCAGCACCCCGGGGAGCCACTGCGGCGCTACGGAGGTGTGCATGGACGTCTACCACATGAGGGACATGAATGACAATGTGATGGTAGGAACACAAGGAGTCACTTTCTTCAGATTGCTTTCGACCTCGCTCTTTGCTGTTTTTATTTTCAGGCATTTTTTTTCCTTTTGAAGAATTTTCAACTTGTTTCCATTATCATAAAGTTCAGTGGTTTGTTAATTAGTCAGTACAGGAATCCTGTGTGAGTACATCACATTCAGGGATCTTCCTCATTTGCATCTCGTGTGCATGTGATACTCACCTTTTCCCTCCAGTGCGGAGGAGATTCCCTCCTGCAGTATGTAGTTTCCCTCTCCTCACAAGCCTTTTCCCTCCCTCCTCCTCTCTAGCTGCCCTCTGTGGCCTGTAGGGACTGAAAAGAGGGAGGAGAGTGAGAGGGGAGGGGGGCTAATTAAGCACCAACCAAGACCCCTTGGTGCTCGGCTATGGGGCCATCTGTAGGCCAGGGTGCATCTGTGTTTGTGTTTGTATGTGAACACACAAATGCTTGAAGGTGTGCGTGTGCATAGTATTGTCATCCTCCTATCTCCACAATGGTGCTGAACAATAAATCAAAATATTATTGAAAAGCAAGTGCAATATCCAAATTGCAATTGAAATGTGACAAAATACCCTTTTACATGAAGCATTGTTGATGGTGCAAAAAGGATCATTCACACTAAAATCAGGAATAATACCGCCATTGCAATATCTGTCAAAATAATAGCAATATAATTGTTTTTACCATATCACCCTATTCCAAAATGTCAACTTTTCAGGAAATAACAAAAACAGCCTTAATTTTTAGTCTGACCACCATGACTTTTTGAGTTTGTCCGACGTGGTTTGAAAGGGTTTTAACAGGGCAGGGGTGGCAGAATTTTCTTGACTCACAGAGGAGCATTTAATCTTTTAACCGATTTTAAAACATGAAAATCACTGATATCATGAGGTTTTTGCAGGACAAAATTCATGCATCTGAATACCATCTTCCATGCTCTCTCCCTCGATCCGTCTCTTTTGTAAACATATTACATTCAGAAAAAAGTAATTTGCTCCCAAACACACCTAGGCTGTCTCCCCCTTCTGATCTGGAATATTGGTCGGATCTAATCTATCGGTGGGCAAGCCTGGGCCTGCCCGGCTGGTTAATGAATAGTCATGACAGAGAAAAGGGGCGGGGCCACGGTTTGTTGTTAGATGCAGGGCAAGTTGAGAAGGCCCAGTCAGGCAAGTGAAACAGGTGGAGGAGAGGAGAGGAGGAGAGGCAGGACTTTTCCTACACTCCTCCATCATGTCCTGCTGCACTGAGCAGTCAGCCGGCAGCGTAGAGCTCAACTCTCAGAGTCAAAGTTTAGAGTGATGACCGCGGGCTGACCACAGCACAGTGTCACCGTCCGATCCAGCTGTGTGAGTCCTACAAAAAAAAAACCCGTCCTTCCTCCCAGGAGCCCTAAGATGTTGTGTATTACTGAGCCTATGCAGCGCTGTGGCACGGTAAGCGGACCGTACTAAGATCTGTAACTTTTTCACCTGTAATGTTTCCTGTGAATCAGGCCTTTGTCCTGCTGCCTTTCATAGGGAAACAGTTAGAGGGTTTGTGTTGAGTACACCTGTCTTAGGATTACTTGGCTGTGATGTTGATGAATTTGACTTTGGGTCTCGGTTGCAGTCGAATTGTCCCTAATTTGGCTGCAAGATTGGAATCTAAAAAAAAGAGAATGTAACTTTTAATGACTTAAATGCTGTTTGAAATGGCGTAACATCTGAAGCCTGTATCTTGGAGCAGAAACAGAACATGTTTTTCTTTCTATTTAAAATGTGTTTTTAAATAGTGAAAATAATTGTATATGCATCCTGGTATAATATGATAAAATATCAGAAGTTCATAGGGTCAAGGGAAGATTAACCAATTGGATTTTGCTATGAAGTTTTTGTTTTGTTTTTGTTTTTTTTAACATGCCATTGATTTGCCTTTGACACCTATAGAAGAAGCACCCTGCAGCTTGGCATGAATAAGGACATTTGCATCATTGGAATAAAGGGGCATATGACCTTGTTGCATTTTTCCCAAATATTCCCAACAGGGGGCAGCCTTCTTCTTACACATCACCTCCACACCTTATCTCATCTCACCTCCATGAAACATATTTGGTGTAGCCTCGACATGCACCAATTTGCATACGATGCCGTGTCATTCAACTCTGGAGGCTTTTTCTCCTGTTATCTCTTATTTCAAAACGCCCATTTGACAACAAGTTAGTGTGCGCTGTTAAATTTGTTATAAGTGACCATGTTATTTAATCGGACAGAATGGCTCAGGATAATAAGTAGCAGTGAACACAGGTTATTAGAAGGATAATATTGTCTTTGGTCTATTATGTTTCACTCATCCTGACAAGTAAGGGTTGTTGTGGCTGGTTTATCTTGGTTGGTAAATGATTTGAGCCCCTAAAGCTGAGCTGTGAGTGGCAGCTACTAGGATGGCTGCCCATAGGGGACATTAGATGCTGTTGGGATGGAAAGCTTAAACACTGACACACACTACACACACACACACATACATACACACACACATACACGGTGGCTGTGGAGTTTTTTGCTCTGTTTCGACTTGTTGCGGAGCGAGTTGAGGTATTAAGACCTAGCACACCTGTGAGTGTGTGTGTGTGTGTGTGTGTGTGTGTGAAGTGTTTTCTGCAGTTGACACCAGCACCTGGGCTCACCTTGTCCCTGTAAACCCCCTTTGACAATAACAGTTAGAGGAGGATTTCAAAGGCGGTAAACAGTCGGAGGTAACAGTGAATGACAGAAGAGCTCCTTTGTGCTCGGATCACGAGGACAAGAACTTCAAAGCCTATCAGCTCAGATATTGATTTTTATATTTTGCATCCGGGTAAACATACTTTTATCTCCACAAACACTGTTTCTGTTCCACTTTTCACAGAGTCAGGTGACTGCCAGATGTGCAAAGCATTGACTGTATACTTAAGACACAGAATTTTACATTATATAGCAGGGACTGTTTTTGTTTTTTGAGTAAAGAATTCAGAATCAGAGTCAATTTTACAAGGGATTTGAATCCGGTTTGCAGCAGCCTCTAGTACCTATATCACACAGCAACAACAAGGTATGTCACAACTATGCAAAAGTGTTTTCAGCAGCTAGTTCAACTCATGTCAGTTGTATTGTTACCCAATTCAGCTGTGACCCAAGTGATTTGTAGAGCTGCATGTCTCTACG
Source organism: Holocentrus rufus (assembly GCA_900302615.1). NCBI lineage: Eukaryota > Metazoa > Chordata > Actinopteri > Holocentriformes > Holocentridae > Holocentrus > Holocentrus rufus. The sequence continues at coordinate 5,509 of OMLF01017137.1, read as the reverse complement.
TCGGGGTCATGGAACACGGATGGTATGGATCCACGCACCCACGCATGCGTGTACCCCCACATCACCTGCAGAGTTGACATAAGTCTGGGACATTGACCTGTCCCGTTGCTTTCATCCTCAGCTGAACTATGGAGACATTTGAGCTTTACATGTCCTCATGTGGCTCTGCCTCCGCTTCTGTGTACTTGCCGCTGTTCGCTTTTCTAAGGGCAAATGCCTAAACTAGAGCCGCCACGAGTCTGATGGTCCCGTGAGGCAGAGCCACAATATAGGCATTAAAGGTGGGGCAGGATAGAATTTTAGACGTCAATTATTCACCACCGGCCATGGCAAAGTTTGTTTAAAATACACATAAGGACAAAACAACTCAGCAAGATAGAATAGAATAGAATAGAATTGCATAGAATAGAATAGAATAGAATAGATCAGATCCAGCGCTGGGGGGGAATGAGGAGGTTTTGTAAGTAAAAGTGTAGTGGGGTGAAGCAGGTATTAGTTATTTTATGGCAAAACCCTCTGATGTGTGTCTGTGTTAGAGCCACAATCCTGTCACATTATCACCACATTCAAATGCATGAAGACCCCCTAAAAGCATCCCATGTCCAACAGGGGTGTATGATCGGCCTCAGCAGTCACAGTACAAATCTTTGGTGAAGGAATGCACTGCTTGCATCCTTTCAATCAGCAGACTTTTGATTTGTTGCACTCCTCCTCTCCCTCACACAGGCAGATGTTTTATTGCAAAGCAGGATTGTGAAAGGTTGTGAATTTTGGTTGTCTTTATTGAGGGACAATTCCAGTTTCTGTTCATGTTTTAGCCCACATACTGCGGTGCACACATTCTTTACGTTACGATCGACCATTTTTCCAAAACATACCGTACTTGTTTAAATGTTTGAGTGCATTTTTCCCACGTCCCAGACAGCCGTTTGTTTCCATTCATTTCATTATATTACAAAAATCAACTTGCAGAGACTTGAAACTCGTTTGACATAGACACACACAATCCTGCCCTGATTCACTTTAGTCAAAGTTACTTTATCGTTGCGCATTTGATAAGATTGGAGGTCTTCTGGTGCATTCATGTGCAGGTGGAAAGCTCCAATATCTGGGACTTTTTCAAAGAAATAAGAGGCCGAATCAACATTATCCTTTTCTCAAGATCCATGTTTGCTTATTTTCTGTTTGTCATGTTCGGTTTTCTGACAAAACATCGCGCAAATGCGATATAGCTCGGCAGCTGACTTACAAAATCCTGGATGTCAGAGCTTCTCATCAGCCTTTGAATGCACCAGTGGACATGCAGGCTTTGCAAATCAATGTGTACAATGATAAAGTAAACAAAAATTACAAAAAGAAATACAGTTCACCAGGATTGAGGGGGTCATTTCCAACACGTGATTGTTTACCAATTACTGATTTCTTGATATAAATGGTGATGACTAATACTGTCCCCGGAATATTCAAACATAACAAGATTACTTTCAGTCACATTTGGAACATTTTCCCCCCAAATATAGTACAAGCTACAGTTAAACTAACCTTTTATTTGAAACTACAGTCTGCAATTTTAATAGATTTTAATCAGTTTCACTGTCTGTAAATCATCTTGTAAACTGTTTTAATTAAAGTGTAATATAGAGTTTTTTTTCCTAATCAGATTACTGTAATCTGTTCCTTCCCAGCCCAGATGAATTACCACTGCTTCCCAGCAACTAGCCCTGGCCCGGCCTTCTGATTTAATGCCATATTGATACACAGGGGGCCTATAGACATGTCCTCCGCCCATATATGGAAGGCCCATAATCTCTTCCTTTTCTGACCCTTGAACTCTGCCTCTTGTTCTTTTATGTGTTTTCCTTTCTTGCCTTCTCTCTCTCTCTCTCTCTCTCTCTCTCTCTCTCTCTCTGTGTGTCAGACCAGACAGTGTTTACCTAGTGCAGGCCTTCACAAGGTGTTTTGGAGCATGTGTGTACATGCGCCCCGGCATTGCCGTCTATGTCCGGGCATGCCATAATTAGAACACCGTACCACTTTTTGGGTTCCCATCCCTCTTTCCCTCTCTCTTTCCCTCTCTCTTTCTCTCTCTCTCCCTCTCCTTCTCTCAGTCTATCATTCCTCTTTCTCTCCACCAGACCTTACCCTTTCCTGTCCTGGCTTTAGATGCGTCTGTGTGGCCGTGTATGCATAGTGACTGCATGTGTGTGTGTATGTGTGTGTGTGTGTGAGTGTATGGTGCGTTCACTGATGCACACCTCGCTTGAACTCTCTGGTTAGGCTATGATCCCTCGCTGTCCTTGCTCAGCTGTGTTTGGACATTTCTGACTGAAGAGTTTACACATGAGACAAAAGCAGAGCCAGTAGAGGATGTACTACGTGAAAAAGAAGGTAAAGATTTTGTTTTTCTGCTCGCTAGTGTGTACGTGTGCGTGCAATACGTGTGTGTGCATGGCTGGAGCTACTTCACAACGTGGACTTGCCATCAGTGTCAGCTGGTTCACACACATAAACACACCGTTTGTGCTGGTTGTACAGAAAAGCAGGGATACATCTGGGAATGACTTTTTTTAAAATTAGAGATCTGTTTATGTTTTCATGTCAGTAAATTTAAAGGATTTGTTTGTGGCTGTTGAGGATTTGGTTGATGTTGATGAGCAGAATAGATCCCTGTTGTATAGATGTTGGTGGACTTAGTTGCCTGTTGTTTTTTTCTGGGTTTGTGTATCTTTACAATATCTACACATGTATTATTATTGAATGTAGTATTAGAGGGAATCAGCCTGGATTTGCATAAGAAAAATATGGATGAATCAGTGATTTCTGATCAAAATGATAACAGCCACAAAGCAGATTCCCCTCTACAGACTCTAGATTCTGTATTTGTGCACATGTATATGTATGTTTCTTGTGTGTGAGTGTGTGTGTGTCTGTGTGTGTTTGTGTGTAAATGATTGAGTGTGCGCTGAAATATTAGCTGGGGCCCCACAGAATACGCTAGCACTGACAAGTGTGTCACCACACACGTGCACACGCTCACACACACACACACACACACACACACACACACCACAGTGCAACAAATCTTCCCTCCTCTCTAACAGAGCAAAGCGGACAAGAGGGGAATGGCAGGTAATTAGGCAGAGCACAGATTACGCTTGTGTTTTACAACTTAGCTCATAGCCCCAAGGTGGCTATGGTGGG
>OMLF01017136.1:0-10776 GCA_900302615.1 Holocentrus rufus | reverse complement strand
CAGGCCGTCCTCTAAGAAGCAGCCGTATCCTGCCGCTGGGAAGCGTCGAGCAGCGGGGCGTCGGCGGTCGGCTGTCTGGAGCGTCAACGCCGGCTGTCTCTGAATATGCAAGATTTCAGGTTTAGGAAGCGGCCGCCTTTTAATGTTGTCGACATATCATCCATCATACTTTAGACAAACGTTTACCAACTTGACTGATTGATGGTAATGCAGCATTAGCCTCTGTTTGCTCAGAGGCAAATGTCATCCCTGTTTATGCATTTCCGCGGGGGGAGAGAAAAAAAAAATGTGCGGTTCAAATTTGCCGTATTAGACCTGTGAAGCCCAGAGAAAGAATATGTTGCATGGGATACAAGAGGGCATGACATGACTGAACGCTTCTAAAACAAAACTGATATATCAGTCTTCATTCCAAATAGCATCACATCTAGTTTCTCTGTGGCGTAATTGTCAGGGTAAAAGGTTGTCTGAGGATGATCCCAGGGCGACGCTGCAGATAGACACCCTGTAGTTGATGAGCTATGACTCCAGAGCAAAGAAACCAGCCTGCTTCACTCGGTACAGATTGCGTTTTATTGAACCAGGGCTTGTCAGCATTTTTGGTGAGCTGGTAAAATATAATTGTGTCATCCTTTATAAAGCAGTGTTGGGATGACAGCACCCACAGAAGCTTCATTACTCTGCTTTTTATTGGGGTGTGAAGAAGGGACATTCTCCTGGTGATGAATAACGTCTCTCTCGCATGAAGTCAAGGTAAAACACACTCACAGTGATAGTGTGTGCTCCACTGGATGTACATGGATCATTTAAAATGAAATCAATTCAGCTGAAGAATTAGGACTGGTAGCCATAATGGTTCTTATCTGACACTCATCAATACCCTTATTGATCCGCTGGTCGGATCAAACTTTGTGGGAGTGAAAAAAAAAAAAAAACCCGCACACACAAATATCTGATCACCACTGCAACAAATGTAGTAAGGTGGAGAGTGACAGCTGTTAATCCATCATGATTTTCTTTATGCTGCTAGATTATTCCAAGCCCAGTCAGACACATGTATTTGAACATTCAATAATACAAAATCTCTGGAACGGTAAACCTTTAAAACTCAATCCCGTCATAGAATAATCTCTGAAAAATAATTTAGAATAGGAACACAGACATACATATACGTGCAAAAATATACATGCTGTCTTCCTGCATGTGCTACACAACATGAACTGACTTTTTGCCTTGTATGCATTTGGTTAAGTCAAGCTGTAATCATACAAGGAGCAAAAAAAAAAAAAAACAATTCCCTGCTGAGAAGTGCATGTAGAAAATTCACATTATAAACGCAGAGATCTGCAGTGACTCACGCCGCCTGGCTGTGTTGCAGGGAAACTCCTCAAACTGCCCTTATCTCTATTAGAAGTGAGCTGGCTTCACAGTGATTCTCTGAGTGCCCTAAATGAGATAGCAAATACCAGCATCCACCTGTAGTGTGATTTATCAAGTTAAACAACCGTCTTTATTGTGTTTGGGTTCTCACCAGGGCTGTAAACACCTTTTTTTATAGATGGAAAACAGGGCCATTTGACAATTTAGCAGAACATTTCATTAGAGGGGGTTTAGCCAGGAACACCAGCGAGGCTAAATGAAAAGGAAAGGGGATCCTGATCGGAGGTTATTAAGGCAGAGGGGCCGCTCCAGGGATCCGCACTTTAAATAGTGCTCCAAAGTTTCCAACTTCATTTCCTATGCACAATCAAGCTCACACCCATGAGAGGGAGGATATTTAAGATCCAATGAATGGATGTGCGCTGGAAACGACATTTAATAAAAGCAAAAGTCCAGATACAAGTTGATTAATGCACAGTAGAATAATAAAGCCAAAGCGAGTCCGCGGGGAAATGTAAGGTCTTATTTTCTTTTACTCGGGATAGGGATTAAATACAAATACCCCTGCAACTGGTAATAACCTCTGGCAAGATTGCTCCGTGTCATGATCGTTTTTTAGTGCGCGGCCTGTATCTGTGCTGTAACGTGGCTGCAGGAAACACAGGCAGCATCCTCAGCAATAATGCAGCAGCAAAAAAAAAAAAAAAAACAACCAAAAAACAAACAAAAAAAACCCCCAAATGATATCATCTCTAGCGCTGATATGGATGTTTGAATGCTCACACCAACGCAGATACTTGAATACTGAAGATAGTCAGCATTTCCCAATCTTTAATTTGTCCATTTTCATGCCAAATGGACAAGAATTGTGTTCTTGTCAGGGCAAAAAAGCCTCTGCAACACCATCATGGTGTCAGGCTGAGTTTTGCATCCCTGCCCACAGATGCATCCACTTTGCTAATTTGTCAAAAATGGGCATGGGTTTGCTTGGATTAAGTTTAGGGGAAAGATCTCAGGCTGTTAAAACTAATATTGACCTGGGCTTGGAGCCACTTCTTAGCAGGGATGAAAAACTTGTTCCTGTTTTTAGTGTTTGCAGATCTGATTGAACAATTAAATATAAAATAAGTAAATAAATAAGTAAAAGGTGTAAAAAGGTTTTCCAGACTGCAGCTTTGTTCAGGGGAGGAACCTCCATCATATCAACATTGGACGACTTCTCTGGCTGATATAGAATACTGAATTAAAGGTCAATACCAGCAAACAAATAATCATCTATGCAAAAAGTTTGCGAGCAGAAAATTAGAATTGCATCAGGCTTTCTCATTTTTTCCTTCACATTCCACAACAGAAAACAACAAGGATCGCCCAACACTCTGCAACACGTGAGGGCAAGTCAGGCGCTTCTCGACGGTGAGCGTCACTGGGTGTAATTAAGGAGGTTCTCGCCCTCAGCCACTCTCTCTATTGACAATGTGAACATGTGGCAGTGACACTTTTTTATCAAATGAGCAAATATGGGCTTAAAAGAGCATGGCTCAGAGCCAATATCAATTTAGTTTTCAACATTTTATCGCGCTTTCTCAGGCACAAATGAATTTCTTCTGAAGTAGCCTATTTTTCACTTTAACTTTTCCTCACCAAAGAATGAGATTCACAGCTGTCATGCAAAAACAAAAGGCCCAAACTGCTGCAGATAATTTATGAACCCCCCGTCCCTCCCCCAACAAAGGTGCTTTGTTATCTGTAATGGATCAAGATATGAGCCAAGGGGGGTAAATTAATGGCATTTTTGGCATGGTTTATTTCCCACACCACAGGTTCAATACGTGACGTGCTGAATTAATATGATGCACCGATGAAATGCTCACACATCAATATCACTTTTTATCTGTGGCCATTTTCCACATTCAGACCCAAAGGAGGGAGCGTGAGGATCAGACTAAAAAGGACCGGGCTCACTAGAATAAGACAGACAGAGGTACTTGATTACCACTGAGTCGATCCATTCCACCTTTTCTGATTTGTAGATAATCACTTTGGATTGATTTGAGTCTTCATAGCATCTCTTAAGACTTTTCTCTGCAGCACACTAAAAGAGAGAGGAAGACGGAGAACCCAGGAGAGCAGGAATTTCCACCCTCTACCTTGTTTCTTAGTGATTTAATTGATGCCGTCAACAAGACAGAACCAAAAAAATCCTGGGAATCGTCAATCAAAGAGCCATATTCTGCTGGGCCGGTGGAGGACAGCTGCTATATAACAGCAGCTGCTTAACAGGACTAATTCTGCAGAATGAAATACGCCATGGAGGCCAGCCATTTGCAGGACCGGTATCAGAGCTATATTTCATGGCCCGGCCGCAGCCTCTGCCCATTAAACTGCGTGTGATGTATTTTAGGGCCAGTTTATGTCCTGCTCCAGTCTCGGAGAGGTCTACACCCTGACATGATGGCTGGTAGAAGACGCCTCTGGCTGCTAAAGGCTCTCCACTCCCGCTCTCCTCTCCATCAGAGCCGAGGAGAGGAGAGAGGGGCCATATTAAAGGGGAAAGACATCTGAAGAGTCCATTTCACCAAACAGTAAATATCCATTTGAGAAAAATACCATTACATGAGGTTCATTGCTCAAGACCTCCAAAAAAAAAAAAAAAAGAGGATCCAGTCTGTATTATTGTAGGTGCTTCTATTTTTTTATTTATTTTTTTATTTTTTGCGCAGCAAGTATTTGATAGACAGCAATGTGCGAGAGTAAGTTTTTCACAATATAAAATTATGGCAGAAATTGATTTTAAATCAGCTTTGGAAACTGTTTTCAGATGATATCACAAAGATTTTTACACTCTGATTCCAGAAAACAATGGACGTGTATAGATTTGTCATTTTGGCACGATATTTACAGTATTGATGCAGGCAATCATATCTATATTTATTCAGTGTTAAGATGTTTGCTTGGAAATTACATGGTGTTCTTGAAATGTTATGTTGCTTTGTTATTTTATATATAAAGGAGTCATAAGAGGACAACAGCCTTTAAAAATACCATACCATGCCTTATTTTTGTTTATTGCTGCATAGAAGCAGGCGTCACTTTTTTCAAATAGGTTGGATATCTCCATCTCATATTCATTTCATTTATTCCAGGAAAAGAAAGACAACCTCTGCTTAACTGAAGTCAAGTATTTCCACTGAAGTAAACCACAGCACAGAGAAAGTGAGATCTGTAGCCTGCTGCTGTCAGAAAGTAATAAATCTGAAATCCAGCTCACAGTTGAGTCACACGAGCACAAAATGCACAGCACATACCTGTGGTGGAGACTGTTGTTATTTTGTGAAGCCACTCGGTAAATGAGAATAAATGAAGTGAAGCGTGCTCAGTCAAAATAAAGTAGCAGGTACGATATTCACAGTCACACTCTGCACACAAGATCTGTTTTTGCATTAGATCCTAAAGCTGTGTGAAGGTGCACTGGTGAACAAACTTAGGATTTTCAGCTCTGCTAACTGGCCAGATGGTCATAACAGGACGACTGTCTTCCCTCCAGAAGCAGCAGTATTCATGCGGTGTTCATGTTCATGTTTTTCCCGCCCTTATCCCTGGCAGAAGCACTGCAAATGGCTAACCAAGCCAGATGGTTAAGTTTAGGCAAGAGTTTAGTGTGGCTAAGGGTTAGGTTAAAGATCTTGTCTTGGCAGGAATAAGAGTGAGGAAAAAAATAACCAGGATGCTGCTTACAACCTCATCTCACTCCCAAACCATTTACACTCTTTGTTTTCACTGCACCAGGATAGAAGAACTGGCATTTTAGAGCTTGGATAGGGCAAACAACAAAAGAAAATAAAACCAAAAAAACAGTTGGGGTTGTTTGATTATCAAGCAACCAATTGCTCTCATTGTAGGTGGTTTTAAGTCCAGGAAGCGTGACGGTGCGGGTCCGAACTTGGAGGGAAATGTTGTGGAACGATCATGCAGCCCTGAGAAGATCCCTGACCTGTAGGCAGACCTGGAGTCTGCAATGGCAAAATCTCCACGAAAATTTCCATCAGGCTCAGCCAGATTTTTTTCTCAGATGCCCCTGTCTTTTTCTGAGTGAGAAAAGTGCTGTCAAAAACACTGATGACACATTGTAACCATAACAACGGAGTTATGTATGCGATTTTCTTGCTGTGATTGGTGGGTTGCTAAAAAAGCGGTTCACATCAGTTTTTTGTTTTTTTTCTGGAAAGTTGAACTTGCCCTTACCTGTACTAAATAAATAAATAAAATAAAATAAAAAACATTTCTTTCTGCTGTCTGGGTTTAGAACAGCCACTTCCCATAGGAGTAAATGGAAAAATAAACGGTGGCAACTGAAAAAGAGCAAAAAAACAAAAACAAACAAACAAACAAAAACAAACAAACAAAAAAAAGCAAGTATGAACACAGCCTGAAGTAGAAGTTGGTTGTCTTGGTGGTATCAGTTTTACTGACAAAAGAAACAAACGTATATATGCCATATCGTTGTATCTGCATAATACGACAATAAAGGTCAGGGTGAACAGCAGTATGCTAGCTGTGAAGGAACTTGACGAGTGAAAATCTACCAGCCAGCTGCGACTTCTGCAGAGCGACCTTAACTCAATATCAAAGGTGCTGAATGCAGGTGGAAAGAAAAGCATCATTTGTGAAGTAAGGAAAAGCTCAAACTCTCTTTCACAGTTTTCCATCACAGACGTGCTAGCGTTTGGCTGCTAGCTGGGTGGCTAGCGTCACTGTTGTGCGCTGTGGGAGGATTTTGAAAGAGTGCAGAGCAGAAAGGGAAAGAACTAGGAAAATATCACCAAAGCCAATGGGAGCATGATCCGAGCGGCCAACATGTCAACATTTTGGTGCACGGGAGACAGCTGCACTGAATCCATCCCGGCGATGCAGTATTTATAGAATCAGTGTTTCATGCTCAGGTCGCCCTTTTCCTCAGCATCGCCTCTACAATGTGAAGCTCTTTACAGTTTGATGCTGACGATGAAGAGGAAGGTAAATGTACGTCAGAGACCCTGGAGACAGCAGCTTGTCATTATGCTGTCAGCTAAGAGAGATATTATATATAAATAAGCAATAGGCTAAAAAAAAAAAAAAAAAAAAAAAAAAAGAAGGAAAAAAAAAAAAAAAAAAAAAAAAAAACGATACCCACCTCCCTCACTGTTCACCACTTCTGATTACAATCACTCTCCTGGAAAAACAAGGTGATCTGTGAATATTTCCTAACATTTATCTTGCTGAGTACTTATTTTGTGATAAGGTACCAACTGGCATGGGAAGTAAATAGTTCTTGAAGAGCATTAACGGCGAGCAACGTCTTGAGGTTGATTATCTCGGTGACAAATGCTCTGTCACTCGGTGGTATGAGAGGGCCCAGCGAGGACCCCCAGTAATGGAGCCTGAGCAGGTGCTGAAAGCCCGCTGACATCAGGGGGGAGCGCACTGACAAGAATTTCTGATGAATTTCAATTACTGTTCTATTAAAGCTAATGAGGTAAATGAGCAGCCAGAATACATTTGCTAGATAGCCTGAGACAAGACCTTCCTCCGCGGTTTGACGTGATCCGGTGCGTGCACGGCCACAGCGGACAGTTTGTTGTACGCGTGGATGTGGATGTCACTCTGTAAGCCTGAAAGAGAGGGACTGACAGCACAACACATGATAAAAAAGGTGCTGTTTTTGAAGTTATACTCTCTAGAAGGATATTTTTTGGCCCAAACTCTATGCACATTTCTGACTGCTTTTGGGCATGTTCAATAAAGTTTCAGTGTGATCTTTCTGGGTTTACAAGGGGATGTCAAAGTGTAAATCCAGTGCACCATCTGCTGGGGAAATATCAGAGTATGAAGAGGCAAGTTTTTCTTTTATTCTCAGACATGCAGCACCGTCTGCTGGCTGTGGGTTGAACTGCATCATGGGGAGGCTCTGGATTTTTAATGGCCTCTGTCTGATGACTAATTACTGTAAGCTCCCTCCACTGAGATTTTGTCTCAGAGAAAAATGATTTAACACCAGGGTTCTCTTAAAATCACACACACAAATCCTCAACAACAGTCTTCTATAATGAAGGGCTTGTTCCATAACGGTTTCTATTCAAATTTATAGTACTACAGATAGTTTTGGACAGGAAGCAGAGTATGAGATCCCAAATGTGGTGCCAACCCCTGAGACGACCAACACTCCTGGCCGTGTGTACTGGAAAGTCAAGTCTGTTATCATGAGTGATTGAAGTTGCATATAAACCTTTAAAAATATCATACAAGTTGGTGTAATTTTCCAAATGGTATTTCATTTTGTAAATTACCTCTTTAGTCACCTTCAATTGTCCAGGAAAAGAAACAAAACCTCATCTCATTTATATAATATATTACCACTACACTATACCACTATACCACTCACTCACTGATGTCCCATTTGATGTAATCAGGTGAAGTATTATGAATCAGACATGGGTCTAAAAATGTAAAATGCATGACTTCCTGTGCAGCCGGGGAACAACTGAGTGTTCAGAATAGGAAGTAAAAGTTTTCATGAACTGGCATTGAATGACTGCTGTGTTATATCAGTAGGTGATCGAGAGCAGCAAAATGAGTATTTACATATTGGAAACTGTCATGGATTATTACTTTAACCATCAGTGCAGCTATGTGTAAAACTCATGATGTAAAGGCTGAAGTGTTTTCTAAGATTGTGCATGAACCAAAGGGTTACACTGAGTTGGTGTGTAGGAAAAGGTCTGACTTAGGGCCTGAACAGCCCACTCAATGGTTTCAAATTTGGGCATCAATCTGTAAAGGCTTTGAATATTGCTGATTTGACAAAGATAAAGTTTCAGCAGACATGATGTTTCTTTGCAGGATTATTTTATTGATGGTTGTGTGTGAAAAAAAACTTTAAATGGGTTTGTTAAGTAATTATTGCAGGTTAAAAAGACAGAAGTGCTACACACAGCAAAAATCTATATATTCAATTTAGCTGCAGGTAAATATACTCTTGGGAAAATGCCAGAGTAAAGTGACAAAAAGAGGCGACAAGAGGGTAATTAAGTGACAAAGGAGAGCAATCACAATGCATGGACTTCCCCAAATCTCAGGGACTTGCTCAAGCGGAAACCAATAAGCAGGACAAACTGCAATCAAACAGCACCCTGCCATCTTTCTCGGTGCTGCATTTGTTTCGGAGCAGGTCCAAGATGCCTGCCCTGAGCTCCGGGGTGAGGGAGCTGTGAAAGTGATCCTGCTCTGTCATGAAATCCAGCAAAAGTTCACCCAGCTCACTGCCCGGGGTGAAACACTCAGTGATGTCGAGGGTGTTGGGAATGATGTGCTCCTCATACTTGAGGCCCAGGCTGTTCAGGTGGACTTTGATGTCTCCTGCTGAGAGGTAGTCGGAGATGGATTTGGTGCAGAGCTCCTTCCTGTAAGTCTTCCACAGGATGTCCCAGCCGCAGTTGGCTGAATAAGAGATAAAACGGCATCAAAGAGAATTACAGAAAAAAATGGATGAGCAGTGTAACAGAAAGAGAGCTACTTCTTCTTCTTATGCGGGACACCACTCTAATGCTGAATCACATTAGTTCTGGCCTGAAGCACCATGTCACATATCAGAGTCATTGATCTTAATTGTCTGTTTGAATAATTTTGCATAAAACAATCAAGCATAAATTATGACGTAAGGTAAGAATAAACGGAAGTGTAATAGGTTAGAAGATGGCCAAATTAATTTTGAGACATTGGAGTAACTATCATAAACAAAAGACACCATCGCCAAAACATGTGACAGCCTCTTCCTGCCTCTACACTTGAGTTTTATGTTGTTCACCAGGCCGCTGGATTGCTTTATGGCACAAAAGAGGAAGAGGGCGCTGGTTTTCCAGTGCAAAAGGAGGTAAAGATTTCACAGTTTTTAACAATGGAAGTGATGTGAAATGGAGAGTGAGGTCAGTGGAAAAATCACTTCTAACATGCCAAAGACAAGTTGGAGGAGAAAGTGATGGGAATTTGGGGAAATGTTTATTTATTTATTTATTTAAATTTATTTTGTGTGGTTTTTAGATAAGGTCATGAAGATTTTTTTATATCCAATAATTTTTAAAATGTGCAAGGAAAGAAAGAACCAAAAAAACTATTTTTAGAAACACCAGTACGACTGGTGTGGAAGCCTCGATCATGGTCTTATTTGTAAATGGCATCACATCCAGGTGTCACAACTGATTTGACACTAACATTTTGAGGTTTGAATATTACACACAGCACCTTTAAGTCCATGTGAGCAGCAGTTAATGAAAGTTGATGTGGTGTAACGGTGTATCAGTGTTCTGCTCTGCTGACCTGCTTCATGGATGATCATCAGCTTGCCGTTGTTTTTCAGGAGGCTGTGGAAGAACTTGATAGTTGCAGCGTAGTCGCCCACATAATAGAGCATCTGTTAAGCAGAGAGACACGGGCATGTTTTGAGCTTTGTAATTCACTCTTGTATGCATGAACGACTGTATGTGTGTGTTTAACTGCATCCTATAAAACTGAGCCATGAAGACAATTGCAAATATCTACTATCTACTAAATCTGCAACATTCATTTGTTTTTCCCACCCCTTTATTCCTTTTTGCAGTAACAAGTAAACTCCACGCAGATGGACATTTAACCCTCACTCTTCTTGTGAAACCAATTTTAACATAATTTGAAGTTATTAATACCTGAATCATGTGTATGAAATCAAATTTCTTCATGTTTCCCGCCTGTCTGACTTCCTTCTCATAATCGTTGCTTGTCTTGGTGTGCCACACAAGTGGGATCTTCTGCAGGTTGGGAGTTTTTGCCACCAGCGCTATACAGACAAGTTAGACAGATGAAAGAAAGAGAAAGCAGGACTTGAGACTAACGGCTTGAGTACATATCTGAAGCTTTCATAAAATAAAACCAAATAAAAATCAGCACAAATAATGAACACATATATACCTACAATCTTAATTTTATAAAATAAATTTAGAATAATGCATCAATTAAATAAGAGACATACAGAAATGAAACAAAGGGAGCAAGAAAAATTATACGTTGTGTTTTGAAACAGCATTACCTTTGAATTGCTGTGTGAGTTCAACGCTTGGTTCGATTGCATCAGCAGTGAGAGGAACAGCAGAGAATTTAGACTGCAGGAGAGAGAGCATGTGGGCGTCCATCTCCCCTGGAATAAACAGAGGGAGTCTTCAGACAGATGGATCCTAAGTTTCTATGATAATGCTGCTGTAGCATGAAAACATCATGACCCTAAATCAGTTCCAATTCCAGTGTTATTCAGGATTTTACTTGAATGGAATATTAGAAAACTTTTTATTTATTTATTTTTATTATTATTATTATTTTTTTTTTTTAGCCAAA
>OMLF01017133.1:2619-14536 GCA_900302615.1 Holocentrus rufus | reverse complement strand
GGGTGCAGGGGGAGATAAGAGGGCATTATCTGCCCTGCTCATTCTCTCTTTCAGCAGCGGGGAGGGGGTGCGCCGCCTTATCCTTGCTTCCTGCTCTGTGGGTCGTCTCCACAGTCTGAGAGAAACCGATGGATGTCACACACACACACACACACACACACACACACGGACGCATACACACTCCTAAAGGGTGTCGAGATGGAAACTTGACTCTTGGGGGCTATTGCATGCCTAGACAGACAGCTTATTATCTTACTGTAGCGTGCAAATTTCAAAGGCACAACAAAACCAAAACAGTGGAGAAAGGGGAAGAGGAGGGGAGATGGAGAGAGACAAGACAGAAAGAAAAAGTAATGCAAAGGACAGAATATGAAAAGAAAAGTAAGAAGAGAGTGTGGCGCTCTGTGAGGAAAGGATGTAAAGATATAGGATAGATGGAAGGAAGAAAGGCAGGGAGGAGGCAGAGGGCGTCCTGCACCCCTCGCCACCAGTCCCGTCCTTTAATTTCTCTCACAGCAGGGTCATAGTTATCATCCTCCCTCTCAGAAAGAGCTTTTTTAATTGAACGCAGCGCCGCTATCGGTCACATGCTCTTTAAAAGCAGCAGATTGATGGTCTTTGCACGCGGGAGGCTTTTTACATGATAAAGAATTGCATGAAGAATCGAGGCAATCCGTTTTATACGTACGAGGGAAGCATGAAATCCAAACAAAGTGTTTACGTGGAAATGGCACCGATTTATTATAAGACACAATTCCTGTCATTTTGGTGAGATTCCAAGATTTTAAAAAAAATAATGGTTTCTGTTTTTGTTTAGATGAAATATCGGAAATTGCTGCACGTTGTAAACCTGTTAGCATGATGTATGTTACATGGTGCAGAGTTAAAGGTTTGTCTCATGTATTCAGTGATATTCAGGGCTAAACACAAGCTTGTCATATTTTCTAAGTGAGGAAAATGTTAACCTAATCAATTACATGAATCTTTCCCCCAAAATGAGTTCTTGTCTCTCGGTGTTTGTTTTTCCCCCACACTTTTTATTTCATGATTTCATGCTGAGTATAAATGCTGTAAACAACAGTGCCTGAGTTTCAGGGTGTGGTGTGACCACGTTCTCTGAGCTACCACTGCTACAGCACACACGCACGCACGTACACACACACACACACACACACACACACGACACGCACTTCTACCCCACTTTCAAAGTGAATCTTTTTATTTCTCCTTGAGGTGACATCCTCCGCATTTGTGCATGTGTATGTGAGTGTGTGTGCGCCAGCCTTCCTTATTAAAGCGTGTCCCTGCCACTCGGCACAGCAGATCAGCACCCTAATTACACCAACCAACAGGCTTTTCATCTGTGGTAAACAAGGTGGGTTGATGGGGACTGCAGAGGATTTTCGCCCTTTAACAAGGACTGTCGAGGATGATGTGCTCGTTGTAGCCATTTGTGTGTCGGTAATTTCCCGCCAGCAAAAATAGCTTTTCAACTGTTCAGGACAGAGCCATAAAACAAACTCAAAGTAACCTGGAAGGGCATACACACACACACACACACACACACCGTGTGCATCTGCATTACCTGAATTTTGAGAAACAGAATTTGGTGAAAGTGGAGCTGTTTCTCTGCTGCAGATTTTCATTGATTCAGTTCTGTTTCCTGCCGTCAAAAGGACCAAATTTCATGCACAAAGCAAGTCATCCATCTCTGAAAAAAAAAGAATAAACATAATCTTTTTGACTATAAATACAAAAGCCCCCTCAATTTCCAAATGTTTTTGAGATGTCTTTTATTACATATTGGAGTGTTTGTCATAAATCTAGCCGATGACATGTAACAAAACAATCCCAACTGTTGGTAACAAGTTTCCTTTATCAAAGCACACACTTAAAACTGATAGAAAACTGAATATCCAAATGTTCCCAGCAGCAGTTGGAATGAGGTATGGTTTCCACAATAGCAGCTTGTAAACAGAGAGCAGATAATGAGTGAGTAGTAGAGACAGTGGGCATCTGGAGCAGGCATATGGATATCTCTGTTAATGGCGAACAGACAGACCATAATTTCTCAGCCTTCCGACAGTGGCTTAGCAACAGCTGGAACCCAATAAACGCCAATTGTTTTCTACTGTGACAGAGTTACTTAACGAAGCATGAAAAGATAAAGTGATGTAATGGTTGAATTCCGAATGGTTTCCAACTCTTTCTGCCTCTCTCTCAGACAGACAGACAGACACACACACACACAGACACACACACACACACACATACCAATTACACGGTGCACATTATCTACCTGTCAGTCCAGGAAGCAGTTTGAAGTTTCATCAAGTTCCTGTCAGTTTGTTATGGCAGAGTGTGATATCCCTGCCTGTCTCATTGCACTCAGTGACAAATCAGTGGAACTGCAAATGAAGCACATAAATGCCTCAATCAGTCTGAGGGAATTTATTTTAATTTTTTCAAGGAGAACGAGCAGCCCACTCTCCTGAGTTACTTTCCTCAACTAGTTTTTCAGAAAATTGCAAAGCATTGTGGTTAGAGGCAAATCCAGCAGCACAGCATGAGGACGGTCTTACAAAGGACGCGCGATCGCTGTTGTTGACTCAAACATTCGCTGTTACAGAGAACTAAGGAATGTATTTACGATGTGCGTCTTTACACCGGGTTCAAACAACACGTGCTGTGCCAGTTTTGGAGCATCAAGGCACCCATGCTGTTCACGTTATCATGTGTTTCCAGGGTGATGCGTTGGAGGCGTTTCTTCTTCTTCCGTTGGTTGATTGGTGAGAGTTGTGCACGCTTGCACTGCATCGCCAAAACAGGCCGTCCATGAACGCAAGGTCAAAGTACGAGTGTTGGTAAAATGGTCGGATATGCGGCTGAGGGGGTCACAAAATGCATGAATTAAGGATGTTTAGCGTGTGTTATGTGTGTATGTATGTGTGTGTGTGTGTGTGAGAGAGAGAGTGTCAGTAGACAGATAGATAATAGACAGATAATACACTGAATGTTAGCTGGAAGGAAGTACACCTCAATGGCAGGTGGCTAACGGTTAGCATCTGGAGCATCCAGCTAGTTTCCAGTAACTATGAGAGGAAGACAGCAGCACCACTGCCCTATGAAACAGCCAGGGGGTAAGTGAAATAATATCAAGTTTTTCAAAATGGGTGATTATCCCTTTAAACTGTGGTGGCCTGCCACAGTTCCAGTTTGGTCCAAAAAACAGAAGCAGAAGGCTTCATACTAAAATATGAGCAAATATACTTCACAAACCGAGGGAAGTAGAAATAAAGGGCGCTCTCAGATAAAAACCTGCTTTCAATAAAGACCTGGAACCTTCTGCAGCTAAATAAAGACCCTGGCCACTATTTAAGAAAATACGTTATGGCTGCCGGTGTGGGGAAAGAAGCCCATAAATGTAAATATATCTTCGCAAATAGCTATGCAAAAATCTGAAAATCCTTAGGAATATCTTAGTTTAATGTAGATGCAAAGAAAAATGTGATTGGTTCTTTATGACAAGCATTTCACAATCGCCCCCTGAGGATGTAACAGGAACCTGTTTGTTTCATTTTGAAACACCAGACAGACATTCATGTTGTAGAACTGGCCTCACTGTTGCAATCCAGCCAAAAATATACAGCATAGACAATACATTGACTGATCTATCCCAAGGCATGCACTTAACATATTTCAAAGTTGAAATTCAGTATTATACCCCCTTTATATTGCGGAGGAAACCGATGCCCACGTTGTCATAATCTGTGCTTTGACACTTTGTGCTCCGGCTCCACTGACATATGTTACTATCACAGCAGCCAGGCTGAAGTGGACTGCTGCACTTTATGACTGAGTCGTAGTAGCAGGCAGCTTTATGACCTCTGTCATGTCTACAGCACTGTTATAACTTATGCCATGCCTATGGCAGCTTAATGGGGTACGCTGATGTATGGACTTCATATTGTGCTGCATTTCCTAATAACCAAAGTGATATTATTCCCATAGGCTGAGCAGGAAGAACGCTGTTTCTTGTCGCGAACACACAGGACACTGCGTCTCATCGGGGCAAAGCGCTACTTACGGCCTGTTGTATGGAGAGGTGTTTTGTACTTGAAGACACGCGTTTATGGCCACTTTTTCTTTGTGTTCCTCCCCCACCACACACACACACACACACACACACCCCACCTAATTCTGTCTTTCTCACCCTCTCCCTCCCTTCTCCTCTGTCCTTTGAGTATGTGCGTAAGCAAGCATGTGTCCATATGTTTATGTGTGTGTGTGTTTGTGTGTGTGTGTGTGTGTGTGTGATTCCAAACTGCTCCTGCCTGTCTTACCTCAGCTCCTTTCATTCTCATTAAATCTGGGGGTTAAATTTGCATGTCCTCACCTTCAGAAAGAAGGTTGTCCTTTTCCCGAGGTGTTTCCCTTGTGTGTGTGTGTGTGTGTGTGTGTGTGTGTGTATGTGCAGCGCGTGCGAGTATGAGAAAAAGGACGAGAAAGAGACCATGAGTGACACTTACCTTGGTCTTAAAATTACAGCCGCAGGAAGCTTCAGCCTGGCTATGAATGTTGTAAAAGAAAAAGCCGGAGGGCCACTCTATGCAATAATTATACCCAAATTCCAATTAAAAGTGAAGTATAGGATTAAATCACCCAATGAAAAACACCCACAGTACTAATGCATGTAGGGTGGAATTCCTTTGATAATTAACATCCACATCCACATCCACCCCCCAGCCCTTCCCTTCTACACACACACACACACACACACACACACACACACACACACACACACACTCAGACTTTGTGACACCATATATTATCATACTTAGCTTTAAATCCTGCCTGCTCTTTATTATTTTCTACACCAAATTACGTTGTCACACGCTGACAACTAATACTCAAAAATGGATCATTTGTCCGACATTAATACATGACTAAGTTCACATCAACACCTGTGGCAGTCCTCAGCATGTCTGAACACTGAAGCCGTCAGTGTAAAATAAGAATATTTATATGGCCTGAGTGTATGAATGCAGCCATTTAACTAATACGTGCTGCAAGGTTGAGGATTTGAACGTTCAAAGTGAATACACAGAAACCCAAATCCTCCACTGTCAGGGCACTGAACACACACACAAAAATATACAAGTACACACATTCAGATGGAAAATGGAGAACGAGTTCATGTTAAAATGTTGTTTTATCTTAAAGCTTTGGTAATGTTGTTCTCAACTTTCACAGCCATAAAAGCCGAGCTGAAGTGAATTTAATAGAAAGAATGTAGAAAGAGTGATCTGTGTATGTGTACTGAGACTGAGAGTCGTTTACTGTACATGTGCATCAAAGCATGTGAAAGAATAACAAAAAGATGTGTCTCATGCATCGTGCCATTCTTCAAATCGTGAAACTCCTCACACAGTTAAATTGGCAGTCCTCAGAAGACAATTTTACAGTGTCATGTACTGAGTAATTATAATAACAACTTTATTTATATAGCAGTCACAAAGTGCTGGATGGACATAAAATAGAGTAAAATAATGGAAGATATGAGAAAAAAAAGACAAGAATGCCAATTAACAGGACAGGTTTAGTACTGACACTCTCCTAGAGAGATAATGAAGTCGCCGAAAATAGCTGTGCTGGGTGTGTAGTGTGTGTGTATATTTGAGTTTGTGAATGTGGAGTATGTATGAACATCTGTACGGACGTCTGTGCAAGATAGAGATAGAGAGAGAGAGAGTGGCGTTATCTGCAGATATGCAGTGATATTACTTATCTGAGCATGTCTCTGTCTCTGCATCTTTACTTTCACCATGTGAGTTAAGTTGTCTACAGCATTGATTTGATCATTAGTGGGGTTAATCAGGACATTTACACAAGTGATTATTACTCAGCAATACTGTGCTCCTCTACTGGAACGGATGACTTGAGAACATTTATAATGCACACTATGAAACTTTTTTGTGATTGTTTTTGTGATGATTTTGTAATGTGGGTTTACTTTTGCCTCAGAAATCCCTTTGTGAGAGTATTTTTTTGGGGTGGGGGGTATAGTATACCATGCTTGCTCCATTCTTGCCATTAGCTTGCCAAAAGTGTGTACTTCTTTTAATCTAAGAGATGTGATATTCTGGGTACAGAATATCACATCTCATGTACTCTCTGGTATCATTAGATTCCTGAATGCACTCTTTTTCTTGCTGACTCACTCTTCTCCCTCCTTCTCTCTCTCTCTCTCTCTCTCTCTCTCTCTCTCTCTGTGTGTGTCTTTCAATCTTTCTGTGTCTACCTCATTCTCTCTCACTCATTTTCTCATTTTCTCTCGCTATCTCATTTTCGCTCCCTGTCTGTCTCCCCTCTGTGAAAGCCACAAGATGTCTGCTTTTTCTGAGCTTCATCGACTTGTAAGAGGAAACAAAATCATTACAGGCCATGGTTCAAGTAAAACGCAACCAAGTAGATAATCAGTGCATGCCTTTTTTATGCTTATAATGCCTCAAATCTACAGTCTGGGAGAAGTGAAATAATAGAAAACGGGAAAATGATAAAAAAAAAAAAAAAATCATAATAATAAATAAGGTGACTGATAAGAGTATAACAGTGGAGTCTGTTTACCTATTGTTGTTCCTTCTGTTTTCTAGGGGATTATATTATCCATGATTGATTTTTAAGAAGGGAAAAACTGTCACCATCTTATTGCTCATTAAATACAAGAGGAAAAACCTCATGCATTCAACATTCAGTGAATCAGATTTGTGCTTATATATCCTAGAATGTACATCTGGAAATTCCCTCGTCTATACCTCTGTTGTAACAGCCTGTACCTGCATTTAAGTGATGAACTTCATGTTGACCCTGTTAGCAATGGGGTTGGGAGCCCTGGCTCCTGGTAGGGACATCCGAGGCAAACTGGTCTCAGGTGAGGAGCCAGACAAACAGGTTCAGCGTGACCTAAGAGACCCTTGTCTGGAATGCGGACAGCAGGGGCCAATCCTGCAGGCGGGCCTGGGACTGGGGACTGCCTGGTGGGCCGATGATCTCCATAGTTCAGCTAGGTATGGCAGGAATAGGTAACGCAGGACCACTACCACTAGGAGCTTACCTCCTGCAAGGCAGTGGGTACGGGTCAGTTGCAATGCCCATTGGGAACAGGACAGGGACCAGGTCTGAACTAGAGGACTGCATTACCATGAGACTCCTGCCGGATCCACCGCAACAATGTGCAGCGTGGGCCTGATTTTTAGGCAGCAGGTGGTCAATCCAGCCATTGTGGAAGGGAATGGGACAAAAAATCACTCTGGCAAAATACCCTAATGATAATAATAATTATAATGATATTATTATATGATATTATGATAATGGATATTGAATTATAATAAATAAAAGCTGCCTCTCTCCTCTGTTTTGTGTCTACAGGCTCATATCACAGCAGCATCTACATCCATCTGTTTACCGAGTAGGCTACCTGCTGGTGCAACAGTAACTCTGCCGGAAGCTGTAATAAATGGTATTTTAAAAGTCAATCATAAGGTATATTATTAATATTAGCATAAATAGAAGTTTATATTCACTGGAATCTTTGACTAGAAACTTGGAGTTGCTGGAGTTTAAACCTGACACTGTTGATGGAAACTGGAGCTGCTGTTGCGTCTTTGCACATTTCCATACACAATACCTTTTCAGATGTTATAAAAGACCAGTCACAGCACTGGAATGGGCTACAATTTTGCAGGTGTAGGATCCAAAAAAAAAATTGCAGCATAAGATTTTTTTGTGTGATCTAGCTGGGAGGACTGAACACCTGATCGTGCCACAATGCTCCTGAGAAAATGAACGAATCACCAGATGATCTGTGTTTGAGCTCCGTTTTCTTACAGTCATCAACTTTTTGTTCACATTTTGGTGGATACTTGATACGAAACACAAGTATGATATATAAATGTTCACTATTTGAGGACTTTTTCAGAGGCTGTAAGAGAAAAAACAAAGGAATCTCTCTTCTACTTTCTAGTCCTCCTCTGTTTTTTTCTCTTTTGTACCCATTTGCTTAATCGCCCACATCGCGGGGTACAACAGGCTGAGAGGCTCATGTCTCCTGTCTTCATGAGCAAAAGTGATTGAAGGCAAATGGACATATAACTCTTTCTGATAGGACAAGTCCTTGACAATCAAAATGACAGACGATCCCATCAGAATTCTTCGTCAAACAGTTGCAGTTTCTCCTGAGTTTTTTTTTCTTCCACCATTAACCAGCTGAATTCCGGCACGCCACTCACATTCCAGGGAAAGGAAGAGCTCAACTGTTAGAACTGGTGAGGTCCTCCTTCGTCGTGCTGGATATATTTGTCAATCAGGTTGTCGGTTCCTGTCTTCACCATGTAGTTGCAGCCAGCAGTTCCCCTTCCTGTGATTCTCTTACTCTGTTTTAGATTCTGTGAGCAACAAAACAGCTAATCAATAAAAATAAAATGGAAAAGCTACATGAGGATTTGGACTTTGCAATATGGATGAGGCATGTATGGAACATTTGGTCCATTTGTTTAACAAACTACAATGCAATTAAATGGTGTCTTTGCATGTGATTCCATTGTAGCCTGTCGTTTAGTAGCTTGCTAGCTGCTACTTTTTGAGTCTGAGCTCCTTATGTTACCACTTTGCCAGCACACATAGGGGCTGTTTCCTAAAGCCTAGGCTGCAGCCGAGGAAGGACGGGTCCTTGGTAGCTCTGCACTACAAAGGACACAAAGGCCATGGAGGCTTCTGCTTTCAAACGGACCAGACATGTGCGTGACGTGCGCAAAAGAGCGCGATGGACAAGAAGTTTTTTTACTTTGTCCATGGAGATGGAGGAGAAATATATTAACATTACATAATAATACTTACATTTAAACTTACATTTAAGAACAAATTCCAACGGAGCAGCAACATTTTTATATCAAATTGACTTCTGCTTCCTATGCATATGGGATTCAGAAGGTGACGGTTATCACCTAAAGCTGTTTGCCAAGCAAGAAAAAACACCAGAGCAAGAAGGTGTACGCACAGGATTGTGGGATACATACAGTTACAGTTACAGTATACATCTACCTGTCCTTCGAAAACTGCTGGATGAAGGCCGCCGAGCCGAGAAACGCCGCCTACCTCGGCTGCAGCCTGTAGCCTTCAGGAAACAGCCACACGCAACCACACTACCTGGCCACTCCCCAGTAATGTGATTGGTCAAAGCTTTGGATGAATGGACGCATGAAAATGGAGCTGGGAGGGGGGTTAGTGCATCAGTGACGGGGGCCGAGCCTTGGCGAGTGCATGGAGGGCAGTGCAGTCATTTTGGCGGCCTTCGGTGTGTTCAGAGGCAGAATCTGTGGGGAGACAGCATAAACCTGTCAGCTGGATCACTGTTGGCTTCACATTTCTGCCCTTTGTCTGCTCTTCCCACACCTTTTGTAGGCCACCAGCTGTGCTCCTGGACCCATAAGGGTGTGTAGTTTTGTGTCTCTGCCCCACTCTCCTAATAAGTCTGGTGTGGCAGTGTCTGGTCTTAGTTGGCAGCCTCTGTCACTGTCTGAGGAGTGTGTGTACCGCATCCCGAGGGCAAGGGCCTTTGTCTCTGCCATGACAGATGCTTGATTTTAATTAATTCCATTCATCAGTACAGGTGGGATCAGTTCAACAGATACATTTTTATTATTTTGTTCACATCATCTTTATGGTGCTCATCAGCCCTACCTGCTTATGTCTTAGATATTTTGAAGCCAAAAAAACAAAGGAACCGAAAGTTCAATTCGTGCCTCATTCATCTTGCTGAGTCCAAATTCTCATGATTATACTAAACTTATAAATGTCCCTTAATTCACTCCACCTCTTCACTGCCAAGTGCTCTTACTGACTATCTAGGTCAGTTGGCACTTAGTGAGTCACCTCATGACTGTGATTGCCAGAGGAAAAGGGAGCTGATCACCATACGTGCTATCCCTCAGCCCATCGCATGGAAATATCAGAGCTGACGGGGGCATGTCCTGCTTCAGGACTGCATGTTTTAACCTTGTGAAAAGGCAAATAATGACTTCTTCATAAAAGTCATGGACAGAGGAGGGGGCTTTTTCACTTAATTAGAGGCACAAACTCACTCGATCAATGTTCCAATTGCATTCTTGCATGTGATGCAGCACCCACTTAACCTTATTTCAAGTTTAAGTGGGCATGCTCACTGCTGTTTGCCTTGTCATTTGGTCTAAAATCAGTAAACAAGTGGGAATGTATTAAGTGGAGGGATGCCACTTCTCTTTATCCCCTCACAAGCTGCCTTTTTACTTCAACTCCCTCTTGCCTTTGTCTCCTGCTCGAGGTCAAATAGAGGAAAACTGGCCCATGTGCGCCGAAATGATAAACTGTATAATATTCATAAACTGTTCGGGGCCTGTTTTACAGTACGTGCCGCATGGAAGTGCATTTTGTTTCTTTGTAAATGCATTGTTTGCTTCATCATAAACACAATCTTTGCCACTTCAGGTGGTTTGGGCAACTGGCGAGGACGACCCCAGGCACCCCTCTTTAAAAACAGACATCTGGTCCCGCAGATGTCCTTTTCCAAGGAGCGGGGGGGAGAAAGGTCTTAAATTAAAAAAAAAAAAGAAAAAAAGTACTGCTACACTTCTGCTGGACACTGACACCT
The DNA here is from genome assembly GCA_900302615.1 of Holocentrus rufus. Taxonomy (NCBI): domain Eukaryota; kingdom Metazoa; phylum Chordata; class Actinopteri; order Holocentriformes; family Holocentridae; genus Holocentrus; species Holocentrus rufus. The sequence goes on along the minus strand of OMLF01017133.1, from coordinate 3,852 downwards.
ATCTCCTCTGCCTGCTCTGCAGATTGGGTCAGAGTGTCTTTTACTGAGTCTTCTCATGTCTCGGATCGCAACAGGAAGGCATTTAAATCTCCATAACCCCATTTCCTCAAGCTGTAACTTGGAAATATCAGAGCAAAGAGCACGCCCTGCTTGTAGCTGGCATTAGCATACAAGTTCAGCAAATTCTTTGAAATATTATTATCTCTGCCTCACTGGACAGTAAACCTTGGAAACTAAAAGAAAAGACAGAACATAGGAGAGGGCTGACGTGACAGACCATGACAGACCATGAGCCACATCCACGTGGCCTGGGATCTGGTTCATTGAGCCTGGAGGACAACTTCATCTTTACACAGGTACGTAATATGCTGAGAGGCATTTCCATATTGATCCTGATAAATACTGTTTGACCACCACTTTTATATTGTCATTTTTAAGTGGTACTTCATTTTGGTAAAAATAGCAGGTCATAAATACATCCCAGTAAAAGGAGCAAATAATTCATTGAAAAAAAAAGAGAAAAACCTCTGTTTTTCATGCTCCACTGAAACCAATATGTTTTTGTAATCAGGAGCAGAACAGAGTCAAGTCAGCCTAATTACAGGCCGTGTAATGAACCACCTGCTGTGAGACTGTGTCGCAGAAATGTTTATGAACTGGGCCAGAACACTGCGCGCTCACACTGTACATACCCCCGCACGCAGGAACTCACTAACAATCTCTCTCTTTCCAAAAAACACAAACAAATCCGGCTCCACGCGAGTGACACATGCACAGTGATAATTGTCTGACCCCCGCTGCACAGACGGACGTGCAAACACTCACCCGTGCCATGCAAACACTTCCCTGCATCCTCGAATTCGCGTGCACACACAGATCCTGCTGAACACATCTTTTCCCAAAATAAACTGCGAGGCGATTGATAACTGGAGAGCAAACAACCGCCCGTGTGCCCACTGCGACCGGCATTAACACACTGTTTTCTGTTCTCAACGCAGGTTTTTGCTGTTCTTTTCACTCTCTCGCTCTCTCTCACACACTCACACACACATTCTGTTGTGCACAAATACACACGCTCACACATATACTGATCCCATTGCACACATATTACCCTAAAATAAACTGAGTCGATTAATAATTAAAGAGTAAATATCAATGCAGCCACTGTGACTCTCTCTCTCTCTCTCTCTCTCTCTCTCTCTCTCTCTCTCTCTCTCTCACACACACACCCAC
>OMLF01017130.1:22706-32846 GCA_900302615.1 Holocentrus rufus | reverse complement strand
GGCTGATGTCCGCCTGGATGCGCGCTCTCTTGCTATGTACCTTCTCGATGTCCCGCCACGAGCCGCCGCTGGAGTTCAGGATGCCGCTCAGGCCTTTGGGCAGCGGCGGGAGCCCCTCGACTGCGAAAACACCCCCGGCCGGACAGTCGGCGGCGCTGCACTGAACCCCGTTCATGCCAGACCCTGTCTGCTGGCTGTAGTTACACACGGCAGGCAACCGCAACGCTGCAGTATCACAAGCGCCCCGAGAGCATACGGTTGTAGCATGCACGTCTCAGTCAGGCAAAGCAGGGTCCATTCAGGGAAAGCAATTCCTCAAAGGCACAAATAAGATAATGCATCAGTCTAATGAGCGCACCGACGACTCACCACCACCTATGGGTGCTGGTATCGCTCTGCTTCAAAGAATCAGCGCAGCAGCGGCAGCTTACGTATCCGCAAAGGTGCAAATACAATTCCTCTATATCCCTCGGAGGCACGAGCAAGTGAATAATGGCTCTTTTTTAGGGGGGATGTATTTATTGAAGTGTGCAGAAGTCAGGGCTGGCGAATCCATGTCAGGTTTCCTGGCTTTGTTTTGTTTCCTCTTCTTTGTCTGGGAGAGTTCACTGACATCCCTCGGCTCCTCCCGGCGGTGACCGCGCCCCGCCCCGCGACAGTTCAAAACAGTCTATATTTGGGGAAAAGGGAAGCTGTCAGTGGAGTCTGTCTGATTGGACAATACAGTGGAAACTAGGCTATATTGTTCCAGGTGCAGGTATAACATACAAAGACAGACCTTAATCCCACGCTGACTAATGGCTCCCCACACAAGTACAGATTTTTGGTATAGCTGAAAATCGAGGAAGGACCTCGCATCCTTCATTTAACATTCCTCAAACATTAACATTCCTCAAACTGTCCTAAACAAGACAAACTAGGGCAGTAATGGCAGCTTGTGGAGACGAATGCACAATAAGGCTAATGAAGCTGGTGGATTTAACATTTGATTTCAGATGAAAATACAATATAGATACATGCTATAATTGTATTAAATAGATTGCTTGAATATTTTCTCACCGTTAAGCTTTAAGGCATGGCTGCACGTGTATGGCGCCCTCTTGTGGAAGAAACACACCACAAATAGACTGATCAACAGGCAACGCTTTATTCTGGTACACAATTCAGCAACTCAGACTCTGCCTTGTACAACACTCAGGGTGGTTTCCATACGAAGCATCTAATATAGTACAATACACAAACAGTTCACTTGTTCTACAGAGACTTATTTACCCCTGTGAGTCGTTCTTCCACCAAGCCATGCAGGCGTACGCTGAACCATGCACAAAAAGTTTGCAACTCCATGGGCCCTGCCCCACCTGAATCAAGTGACCAAATTCATCATGCATCAAAGATCTACTTTTTGCACTGAAAGACCTCAGAAGAGCTGAAGTTTGCATCACCTGAGAGGCACCCACAGAGACGTGTTTGAGCATAACAGCTAGACTGAAGAATGAGGGTATGTATGCAAAGTCAGGGTCAGATCAAAGGGCAGGTGTGTTCAACACAAAGAAAGTCCAATATTTTGTAACAGACAATGTGTAAGAGTATTGCCCAATTATGTGCTATCAAGGGAAATGAGTATGCATGTCTTCATTTCAACCAAACGCCGCACCAGTTTAACAGCCAGTCCCTCCAGCCCTCTCAGCTTGAAGTTGTTCTAATCACTGAAACCAGCAGGGTTTTTTTTAAGTGGCTGAAATAAAAACCTGTATGTTCTTGTCGCACGACTGGAAACCACTGATTAATGGGAAAAAAAAAACACATTACATCAGCTCTTTTACTTCTAGCATCAGTTGTTCACCAACTGAGATAGTTCTATGGTGACGATGATTGAATTAAATATTTCGGTGCAAATGTGAATGATGTTCTTGATTAAGAGTTAACAACACTGTTAAAGAGCTACATGTAAGCAGAGGCACTCATACTTGCACACACAATACATGTGCATGAGTATACTTACACAGCTCTTAGGTCCAAGATGAATTTCAAAGCGCAGAACAAGACCTTATTTTATGGAGTTAAACACAGCTGGGCAAAGAATGATGACATTATTAATACTAAAACTAATCATCATTAGTAGTAGTATTATGTGGCTTATATCGCACTTGAGTATAACTGAAATCAGCTTCTTGAAAGTAATGATGCAAGTTTTACAACAAGCCTGTGACAGATTATTTCAGACCAGCCTTGTACAAGTTCACAAACCAGATGTGCCTAGCGAGAACACCAAATCCTCAAGCTTCTTTCTGCTAGCAAGTGGTTTGTCCACTTCAGGGGGTTTTGAAGTATCTAGTGAGTAGGACTGGACTCAACTATGCAAATTATCAGAATATCCATTCATCAATACCACACAGGTGTTAGTAGGGACATTTCAGCCACACTAAAATCGAGTAACTATGAAAACAGTATGACTACGCTAGAAATATTTTACAACAGAAAATAGATGTAACCTTTTTAATTTATAGAAAGACAACTGGTTTCAAATTCATCACAACAATGAATGCACTTGGATAAATATATTTCTGTAATCAGGGGGAGGGGAGGAAGAACAGCTTAACATTCAAAAATTTATTCATTAACTCTAGTGAATGCCTCTAACGTGATATTCACACCAACCCTACTGGCAAGTCAAGAGGACTTTGTACGCTTCTGACATTTTAATCCCACTTCAAGTGCATTTTTTTTTCCCAATTCTGCATTCAACTCTATGCATGGGTTCAGTCAAAGAGAGCTGTTGCAAAGCAGTTGACCACCAAGACAGAGAAAGGCAGGACCAGCGTTCCCATCAATCCATGAGCCCAGCCAGTCCAGGGTGGCTATTGGTTGATCTCCTTTAGGCTGCGGAGTGACTGGGCACAGCTGGTGATGAGACTGCACAGCTGGATACTGGTCTCCACGGAGGCTGAACTCTGTAGCTGGGAAGTGGCCCAGCGAAGTTTGCTTAGAACGGCCTCCTCAGCATCTTGGAACTCAGGATGGTGGGCACTGCTGCTTTTTACGGAGCTAGAGGGAAGACTGGGGGCGTAGGTGGAAGCCAGGGCTTTGTTGGAGGCAGGAGTTGTAGAAGCAGGGGTAGCAGGTGGAGGCAAGGGGCCTCTCAGCCCTGCAGCTGCTCCCTCACAGTGCTCTGGTCTGGGCTGAGGGACTGAGCCGCTTGCCTGGCTGCTGCTGCTGGCGTTGCCGTTTAGTGCAAGGGCTTGGGACGGTGCAGGGGCCTGGGCTGCAAGCTGTCTCTCTCTCACCTGAGACAATGCTGCCTGGGCATTTAGTGCTGAGTGGAGGAGAGGAGTAAGAATTAAAGGGAAAATAGGAAAGAAGAGGACATAACATAAGAGAGGAGATAAGATCCAATGAACCATAACTAGTTTATTTAACACAGATGCAGATTAATCTCGTCAGTGTGTGATGTATTTACCAGGGTTGTCCTTGTCAATATCTGAGTCCAGCTCCTGACACGACACACAGTAGTTCTTCTGCTGCTTGTCCTGAAGAAGAATTGTCTGGGAATACACAAAGACATATTACACAACTTTTTCAGCATTTCACTGTTGCTCTCTTGAGCACAAAATCAAATTCCACACCACTCACCCCACACAGCTCACAACACTCGCCCAGCATCTTGTATCCTTTAAGCAGATAGTCTCCCATCAGTTTGCTGATCTTGTCTTGTCGCTCTCTGCGAGCCTGGATCACCTTCATCTCAGCCTCTGTTGGAGGCTCCCACTCATAGTCCTCATCATCTGGGATCACAGAAACAGAGGGTTGATTTAAGACAAACACAGAGGATGGACATTGATCCTTATCATGTAGTTAATGTTATTGCCACTCCAGTTTTATCTGCAGAAAGCATAACAACAACAACAATAATAATGATGATAATAATAACGATAATAATGATTCTAACATGTCGTTATTCATTACGGATGTGAAGGAATATATCGTATAGCCGACTTTATTACCCTGCAAACCTAAATTGCATATCTGGAACACAACTGTAGTAAAACACCACAACCAAGCCTAAAATTACGTATTTAGCCACATAAATAAATGCCTTCAGAGATGCGTTTATCCAAATATTGAAGTCTGTGTATCTTTCATTCAGCTTTTAGTAGCATTACCAAACATTTTAGCTTATTTCGGGGATTACTCGGTGCATTACTACCTTGGTAAAGGATAGTTGTTGCTAATATTTATGTAGCTAACTGTTAGACTAACGTTATTTCAAATGGTAATGGTATTGGCAAGCTGATAGCAAGCTTGCAAGCCGACCAAGTGCATGTCAACTGTGCTAAGGTAACGGGAAATGTTAGCTAACGTTAGCTACGTAGTTAGCTAAATAGGGAAATATAAATTCAGTTTAAAACAGTCAAACACATCACTACTACCCATTCATGTGCCAAACCTATTCTGCATCAACTATGAGTCTGAATGAAATAAACAACAAAGTTATGTCGCTAGATATGAAGTTCACAAACCTCCATTCAAAGCCATGTTGCCTCACTGCTCCCTCACCACCGCACGTTGTGCGCGATGACGTAGAAATGACTCGTGCTTGTACGTCGCGTAAGTTGGCGGCAGACAGTTGTGTTTGGCGGGTGGACGGTGCAGCAGGTCCGAGCAGCAGTCACCAACTTGCTCCTTCTACAAACATACTCCCGCTAACAGATATTACAGGACAGGACCGCGTAACTTAACGTTAAGTTGGTAACAGAAAAATGGCCGACTTAACCACAACGAGACGTCGGTTTGCTGACAACAATGGGCACGAAAGTAGCAGCCAAGGCCCGTCTCGGCGGTCCCACTCCCGAAAGAGAGGAGTAGATGGCAGCCTGAGGACCAAGAGAGAGACAGACGTCGCTGATGGGAAAACTCACCGACACACCGGCAGCAGGCGTGCCGGTTCCCCGGCGAGCGAAGGCCCGGTGTCCAGTCGTGGCGGACATACTCCACCTGATTGGGGCAGCCAGGTGGAGAATGAAGAAATGAAGAGAGAGGTACAAAGAGACATGCAGCGTTACAGGAGGAGGATACTAGCGGCACAGTCCACCCAGAGAGAGAGAAAAACTTCCTCTGGCTCTTCGGGGAGCTGTGACTCCAGAGAGAGCGAAAACAATATGGAGACTGATGAAGCTGTGTTGCTACGGCGGCAGAAACAGATCAGCTATGGCAAAAACACACTGGCCTATGACCGATACATCAAGCTGGTTCCCAAACACCTGCGCCAGCCGGGAGTCCACCCCAACACACCAAACAAGTTCAGGAAGTACAGCCGTCGCTCGTGGGATCAGCAGATTAGATTGTGGAAGGTGAAGTTGCACGCCTGGGACCCCCCTGCACAGGAGAGCCAAGAAAAAGACGCAAACGACATTGAGCAGCTGGAGCTTGGTGATGTCATGGACATTGAGCTGGACTTCCCGGACTCCCAGAATCCCACCAGCAAACACAGCGCTTTATTGGAGGATGACGACTGCGAGGGGACTCCCATCAAAGTGGTGAAGACTGAGACCACAGTGGAGCAAGAACTGGCATAGCACTATCATTTGCCCTCTCGAGAACAAAGTAGAACATTTGGAGAAAACTTAAGACAGAAAATGCAATTTTCTGTCGTTTGTTCCTCGTGGCCTATCATGTTTTGCATGTTGACTTTGTTAAGGTTTCTGATACCTTTTATCTGCTCAGGGCAATGCTACCCATCTATTCTGCAGAGATATGTTGCTTGTGTGTCAGGATAAGGGTTATATAGCATAACACTCAGTAACCAGTTCCCTTTTACAGTACTGTTTTTTAATTCATGGGTGAACCCTGCTCCTGGTTTTATAGGGAAATGCGGAATAGAGAATTGCATTACTGGCATGTCTGGAAGCATACTGCCGACTACATACTAATTCATACCCATGGTCCAGGTTACACAATCTTTAGTGGGTTACATAGTTTTATTTCACTTTAAAGAGTTCATAAAACATTTTATCTTCAAATATGCAATGGAAAATTCAGCTCAGCCTAATACTACAGCAACAGCCAACATATTTTCTTCTATATGGGCAAACTGGAGGTTAAAGTTGAGGTTTTCTCTCAATGGTTAAGGTTTTTATTTTTTTAAAAACATTTTTATTATTGAACTTACTAATTGTTTTCTCAGAGAAAATACATATTGTCTGTAATTTTTTTTACATTGGTTGCTTGCTGGTTCTGGTTTGGATGTGATAACTATTTTTTCATTATTTTTTGATAAAGATACTCCGGATTATTTTTTTTGTTATAAAGCTTTTGCTTCATGATGAATATTTTCAAATAAAAAATATTCTTCAATGTAAAAACAAAGTCTGTGTGTTCTTGGTTGGAAACTTTACTTCTGGCTAGAAACAAGTAGATAAAAACTCAAAACTTTCATTATTTCCTGAAGATCCCTTCTTGTTCCAGAATCCGATTTGTCTAGTATTTGGTTATTTTCTATATCACAGGTCACACGGTTCATGTTAGTTTACATGGCTAGTTGGGTTTGATCCTGTAGTTTTTATTGTCATAATGGAGGAAAAGTTCAAACACATAACAGCAGAATTTTCTTCGGAAATCATAACTTTGAGCAACAATCATCACAGTTGAACATCAAAACCTGTTGCCTCTAAGCTGACTGTTTGGTCCAAGGTCTAATAATTTATTGCATATATGGCATAATTGTTACTTTTTTTGGAGAGTTTATAAAATACTGCTGATGAAGAAAGTCATCAGAACACCAAGCAGAAACAGCAGAGGCTGATGGAATCTCAACAAGCAGGAGGTAAAATAGGTTAAAAAGGCTTCTCGGGTCTTTGGATGAGGGACAAGATCAAAGTCATCATTTGTTGTGGCACAAAGCAATGACAGCTGTACTTTATATAGACATTGTGTCCCCTGTGTGCACTCGTTTAGGTGCTAATTGTTGCACAGGGTGCTGTCCAGTAAAGATGTTTTTGTTTTTTTTTGGTCTGGTTGGAAGAATTTGGACCAACTGCCTTCTGCTGTCCAAAGACACACATTCTAGATATTAACAGAGTTCACAGCTGTTTTTATTCAGTCATATTGTTTTATATTTCTCTCCTTCTTAATATCCCCAAACTGCTCAGTTTGACCAAAGTGTCCCAGAGCCCTATTGTTCTGTGCCAGTGGAGCCAGAAGCCTGAATAAGGAGGTAAAAGAGAGAAATCTGTCCAAGGAGTAGCTGAAGTGTGAATCAGAGGTCATTCTGGAAAGCTATACACGATATATATACAGCTGCAGTCCACATTGTGCTCACTGGGGAAAAGAATTGTACACTCTAGCTGCTTAAAATACTGGGAATGGCTTCAGAAATGGCGCTGGGAAATACATTAGAATAGTATTGAGTGACACTGCTGTCCTGCCAAAAACTGTTCTCGGTATTATGTGTCTTTCCATTACAGTAAAACCCACCAGCAGATATCAGCAGTGTGTCCGGAGGTGACAGCCAAGTCATCCTGAACCACCAGAGACACAAAGAGAAATAAAACCGACACCATAAGATTTCTGTTTTTAGAATTGTTTTAATGGGTTTTGGTTCACTGACATGGCCTGTCAAAAACCGAGTTGGATACATTTCACAGGGGGAAAAAAAAGCACAGTGTCATTCAAAACAATAGATACTGAGATCTACATCTATCACTGTGGTTCACAGAAGCTTTTATGGGTTTCAAACAGATTTTCTATCTCTCGCCCACTGCTGTAGGTCAGGGTGAGCGGTCATATACTAAAGTAACATCAAATGGGTTTTAGGTCCACATGCATGTGGCTGGATGTGTGTGTGTGTGTTTGTGTGGCTACTGCAGTCTAGCTTTGGTCTCTAGATGTTGGAAACTACCCTGCAATTTTAGCACTCTCTCTAAAATGAATGATATCATGAATCATAACAACAAAAACAAGAACAGCAGAATCTGTGAGAGGTGTTTCATGTGTTTCAACTTATATCTCTGAAATGTTGAAAAGAGTCTTTGTTTCATTTTTGTTGTTTGGTTTCATTCCACCAATCACATCCATCTCTCTCCTTTATATTCTCTTCTCCTCTTCCTCTTTTTCTGTGGGTTTCCTCTCAACCACCTGGGTAACATCCTCTCTGAAAAAGGAGCAAAGAGAAAAGAAGTTACCACACATCAATACGGCTAAGGGTTGTGGACAAAATTAATATCCTCGTAAGAAATTATTTTTCCATTGATATGTAATGATAGCTGCCAACACTTGCATAATCACATGCTAATAATCAGATGGATATTCAGTCTTCATTGCTGTGAATAAACCTCACCTTGACTATGGGGGCTCTATTCCAAGTTTTACTTCAGGACACTGTAGGAGAATTTAAGAAAGACCTTAGAGACAGAATATAAATATGTCTCCTCCAACTAATTTTCAGCATAAATGCAAACGACAATTAAAATATCAAATTGTCTTTTTTACTCACGCTGATGTGCAGCTATTACTCTGCATAGATGGTTATTGGAAGAATGGTTGATGTGAAAAGAAGAAAAGATTAGGATGAGGAGGTGAAAACAAAACGTCAGCTTCAGTTAGTTATCATTAAAGTTGGGCTATGAACTGATAAGTGTATTGATGGAGGTAATATATGCATTTTACTGTTGGACTTTTAGAGAAACTTTACATTTATGTGCATGTGATTGAAAAATACCTTGGGGCTTGGGGTGCATGAGGACCAATGGCAGCTCCACTGTGACATCACTGCGGACACAAACAAACCAATCAGGATTAAAAATGACACCTGGGGATCATTTTTAACTGGCTGTTAGGGCTGTGATGTCATTATTAATGGACGCTACTCACCTGGATGTGAGGCCGCCCAGCAGGCTGTAGGAAAGGAAAGAGGGATTCACATCACAAGTTAGTTTCTCTTTAGTTAAACATGACTCATAATATAATACAGCTTGTAATGTATTACAAGCTGGACTCATTTCATCCCATGTGTCAATAATGCTAAAACGTAAAATGCAGAAATCCACACTTACCCTCCTCCTGCCACCATGAGGTTCACCTTAATCTTGTAGGAGACCAGGATTCCCAACACCTCCTTCTCCACGCCTGGCCGCAGCCTGAGAGAGAAGGAGAATTAAAGGTATTCTAGGGATTACAAGGTTTGTTTTTGTCATGCGTGTTTGAAAAATAAGGCATTTCTGCTTTATTGGGTCGCAGACATTTGAGGAAGATGTGAGCGATCGGAAAAAGCAAACGTCAGGAGCCGGATTCAAAGCTGCAGTGTTACGAATACTTGGTGCAGTAAATGTTTTACCCTGTCAAAGTGCATGTTTGTGTATTTAATATGACAGTTGAAGAGTCACTTATTAGGTTAGGTTACTCTTTCTCTGAAATTTAAACCGTTTGTTTTCTCGATGTGGTGCAATCCATCCATCTGGTATCTGGCTTTACATGGTGCAACTGAAATGCAACTTCAGTTCCATGCAGCTGGGAGTTCCAGGCGAAATATTCAATGAAAGTTACAAATACGCGTTGCATCATCATTTGGAACGTTCCATATGGGTTTGTTGGCATGGTAACAGTAACAGTTTCATTTGCAACCTGCAACTAATTGCATGGAAGTTGAATTGTGTGAAGCCAGCCTAGGTTTAAACAAATGTTATGAATTAGCTGTGAATTCTTTAGCTGTGTGTGGACTTACATGGTGGTGGAGGCCAGGTTGGTGTCCTCATCTTTGAGTCGTCCATCCAGTGAAAGCCCTCTCTTCTCCTTGTTTTCAGACAGCAGGGGAGTGATGGACAGAGTGTTGTCATAAGAGCCATTGGGGTCTACTGTCTCTCTGTATAGGAAAAATCACAAACACACACACACAACACACATACATCAAACCAGATGTTGCTTCTGTGATACTTGGTATTTGATTTTTGCTCAGAACTGTACCTCTGTCATCTCAAAATTTCTTCTCCACTTACCCAAACTCTTGGCTAAGAACACACTTGGTGTATTTGTCTGCTGAGTAGAGGACGATGTCTGTCAACTGATCCACTGAAAGACAGAAAGAGAGAGAGAGAGAGAGAGAGAGAGAGAGAGAGAGAGAGAATTATTGTGCCGTGATTGCAGTGACAA
>OMLF01017130.1:9517-22686 GCA_900302615.1 Holocentrus rufus | reverse complement strand
TGACAAATGTGGACTTAACGGATTAAATTAGATATGAACATTTCTTATGTTAGGAGATACAAACCAGTAAATTTGATTTTCTTGACTGTTTTGTTGCTCTCATTCTTGATTTTGATTTTGATTGGAATGGCTTCACCGTGGAAGTAGAGCTGCAATCAAAACAAGCAAACTGGTATCAGTTTCCATTTTGTAATGGTACGGCAGTAAAACTGTACAAAACTAAATAAATAAGATAAAATAAAATACAGTTTTGTATTGTGGTATTATTTTTCACAATACTGTATTGATTCTCTAAGCCTTTGCATTAATACTCATAACTTATTTATGGACTTCAAATTCACCCTAGACATGAAAGCAGTCATCAAAACACATTATACATGTGGGGAAACAAACAAACCAAAATCTAAAGCCTCTGAGACATGTAACAAGAAAGTTTTGCTACTGTACATCTTTATCCATTGAAGCTTCTAGATGAACGGGCTTGTCGGACATCATGAAGCTTTTGCAGATTTCGGCCTTGGGTCCGGCGCCCACCTGACTGGGGGCGTACTGGATTTTACGAATAATAAGGCGGGCAGTGTCCCTGTCAGGGTAGAATAGAATAGAGAGAGGAGAGAAGGAAATAGAGAGGGACGAGATATGGAAAAAATGTAGAAATAGAGAAAATGTCAGCATGGTTTAATAATAAGACATTGCTAATGACATACAAGTGAAAATGAACAGAACTAACTTCTTTTCAATCTTCTCATCGGGGTTGTCGGCCTCCATGGCAAGGTAGGTTTTCACCTCGAAGTCGACGCCGCAGGCCTGCAAAGCAAAAGTTAAAGCAAAAGTAGTAATTGTATTGGTAGTTATTGTACATATATAAGATGTTTAAAGATCAGGGAGAAGTTTACCTTTCCCTTGTCGTCAGGTGCAGGCTGCAAGGTGACTGAGCATGGCAGGTTGGTGGGAATCTGGAAACACAAAACACAACATTTGTAACTATTAATTAACCATAAAGTTCATTATCATCCATTTAATCCTTTTATGAAATACAATAAAGGACAGGTAGCATGATTAACAAAATACAAGACACAGGTGCCAAAGGTAGACTGTGTGCTTGAATAAATGGAGGTTTTAAACACTTCACATATGTATCATGAGAGATATGGTCATACTTCAAATGAGAAAGGGTATGAGTTGTCGCCGGCCTTCTTCAGCAGGGTGTCATGCATGGCGGACAGGGTGGGCTTGTGGCTTTCAGGGTAGAGCTGGATTTGCTTGTACCAGATGTCCTTCCTGAATGACAGGCCGATCACATCCAGGTCCTCACTACCATAACGGAAGGCACATGCCAGCTGCACAAACACTGTGAGAAGAATAAGAAATAATGGGTTTAATATGATCTCCTTTCTCTACAAATATCCCGATTGGATCGATTTAGAAAACTTTTACATTGCGGAAATATCAAAAATGTAACGGCTGTGAGAGAATACACAATCATAATATTGTCTTTCCTGATGTTACCTTTTCTGTCTCCAAACTGTGATGTGTCCAGCTTTACAACGCCGTCTGTAGAGATGACAACATTGCAACAAGTGTTATTGTTATTCTCACTATGCACGTGCACACATGCACACACAGGCTGGAGCAAGACGAGGAACATACCAACAATGTCCACTGAGTCCACATGGTCTACGTAGTCTCTCTTCCCCAGGTACAGGGTCAGCTGTCAGATAGAGGGAAGGCAAAACACCAAGGAGTCAAAAACCAAGCGGACAGTTGGGCATGTTTTCAAGCACGTTTCATTCATGTGCCATTCAGTAGGTCTATTTTGAGCCAGTCTAAATTTGTGTCTACAGCAATGTTCATAAAAAGAAAGAGGTGGAATTCAAGAAAAATCAAGACTTACCCCTCCATTTCCACTGGTTTTCTTGAAAACCCTGTGGATAAAGGAGCAGAAACACCACTCAGGGATTCTATATAGCAAATAATCATCATTTCCTACTTATTATGTTTCATCCCCACCTTACTGAATGTCTTCTGATAAGACCCTTTATTACGAGCATGTGTTCCTGACACATACAACTTATTTACCTCTTCATTTTTTCATATTGGATGTTATCAAAATGTATCTTTCCTTCTCCAACAGGCCTGTTTTGCTTTGTGCACTTATTCTTTCCTTCTATACTTCCTTCCTTTATTCTTTGACTTCAAATAATGAGCTGTGGAATATGTACTTGCAGAATTATAATGATGTTGCAAACAAAGAGGTTTGCTTACGTAAATCAGAATTTGACTTGAGTTGTCTACTGTAGGTAAAATAAGATTATGTAAGTACTGGAGGTGTGTGAGATTAAAGTGTCTGGATTAACGAGGTAAAATAATCATCAGAATTAGAGTCCGAAGGTGGGTGGCTGCACAAGGGGGCAGAAGGGTCAATAATCCCTTGCTCCCCATTATCCGGTTAGGCATAGTTGGAGCAGCTTTACCTCACTGTGCCAGGATTGAGAGGCCAGGCGAGGTGAGCAGGCCATAAATGGTTCAAACTGTTTCGAAAAATAGCTCATTCTTAATGTCAAGGTGTGAGAGTTTCTTTGAACCAATGCATGAACTTTGTAAGTCTGAACAAATCGGACCTAAACTCTTATAAAACCAGGGGTCAGATAGAACTTAACCCAGGGTCGACCTCTGCTGCACAGCAAAAACACCTCCAGTGTCACTCAGTGACCTGGCAGTAGAGACGGCCTTGGCAGGGTCACAGTGGTCAGCTTACATTAATCTGTTAGTTGTTGTATCTCAAGTGAGATCTATCAAAGTTTGGGAAGTTTTTAGTAGGAATTTTTAGAGGTGAGATCTGTTAAATTTCTGGAGGGTACAGTGTTTAGAGGAATTTACAACTTTTAATCCCAGCTATGCATCTTTACGGTTCTTTTCTTGAGCAAAAAGATTACCAATTAATCTCCTGCTGATTCTTATGCTTTTTTTTGGGTGTTACAGTTAAAAGAATTGCACAATAAGAATTAATCTAGAGACTTCAAAATGTGTTTCATCTGCATCAAATTATCAAAATTCAATGGGATAGAAATGCATGCAAGACTAATTCTAGTTTCTATTCTTTTCTTTTATTCTTAGCGTGTTTTGATTTGGCAATTCAAGCAGATAAGGAGTTCTGACCATCACTAAGGTGTTCTGAGGTTTGGTCAGGAACTCCTTAGCAGAGCAGGTTTACTGGGTCCAGACTCTAAAACATAATACTCACTTGGCCATGTCTCGGAGATGTTAAGATGTTTTCTGATGAGAGAAAAGAAATAGACACAAAGTCAGATTAAACAGGTGTGTAACTTAAAGCTATTAGAAGGTCATGACAGCGGTCAACTGCTTTGATAAACACACTGATCTTAGCTCTCCGCTCCAGTGGGGAGTGATGTTTTCTCTTGACGGTGCGGAGGGATAATCCACAGGGATGAGATTACAACATCACCGTTCGGGGCTCCTGAGTCAAAGCTGTCCGTGGAGGATAAGTTCTGTGCATCTGCTAACTGACCCTTATCCAATAGATGAAGACCTCACACTACATCCGTGGCCGGATTTACACAACACATGCCACAGTGTCACATTCTGTTCTCCTCAAACTTAAATGTGGTGCTAAAGCTGTTACCAGAGTCGTCTATTCAAGGACAGTTAAATGGCTAAAACCCGTTCAGTTGTCCTGGATGTAATGAGACAGTAATTCCTCTCCGTAGCCCTCCATGGCTCCGTAATGAGGGTAACAAGTCCTTGGCACAAGGATAAGAAAACAGAAATGTTGCCCACACATTGCAGCTCTCATAATTAACTACAATTGCTAAATGGGATTACTGACATCTCACAGTTGTCATGATCTACTGTCCTGAGATTATTATGGACTCATTTGTGCATTTAACCTAAGTATATACACCAGCAGTCCTAACTTGACGTGAATCCTATGACGAGTTAAGTGCCATGCAGAAACGTGATGTAACCTCTTTACGGATGTACCGTAACTGGAAAAGATGTTAAATGTTGATCAGTTTCTGGCTTGCCATCAGGGTGGCAAAAGCAAAAGAGGCGAAGACATTGTTATTCCCTAAAAGATATACCCACCCCTCAATTTAAATGTTTCCTTTTTGTTTAAACTTGAACAAACAAAGGAGGATGGTGACCTGCTACACTGAGAAGTAAACTCTAATCCATAGGAACTCTGTGGGTTCAGGACCATGGACAGAGTTCTGGATTCAGCACTATGGTGAGGTACAGTGGAGATTCTACTGGGCAGTGCTGCAATCCTCAGTTCTGATTGGCTGAGTCACATTCAGAGCCATTGTGAAATACCCAACCAATACACATCTGTGACAGCACAGCCATCAATTTGAATATTGATATGCCATACAGAACTACTCATTCTGCTAGTTATGTGTAGCCTTGCAACCACTATGATTAGCTTACCCTAAAGAGCGACATTAAATTCTTTGGTGAAATAACATGTATCATTTTTACTTAATCAATGCAACACAAATGTGATCACCATTTATAATTGCAATAGGCTGATTGCTTAATTCAGTATTATACCAAGCCCAGGTGATTGGGCCACAGAAAGACAAGGTGTGTGATGTTGGAGGCTCAGTGTCACATCTCTCCTTGAAGTATCTTTTGACAATATTTCAAAGATTTACAAAGAAGGCCACCAAGCACTGATCTTATGATTAGCTTTACCTGATTCTTCATCAGACTTGTAGTTCTAAATTGATTCATAAAAGTCATCTTGTGGGATTAACAAAAACTTTAACTGCAGCCAGTATGGCTGCTGTAAGTAACAATATGTTGCTGTAATCTAAAGTCCACTAATGGATACCCTTGATCCGCCTGACCTTCCTCTGCTCACTACAAGGATTAAGCCAAACCACGTGTCACATTTCTTTATCATATTCATCTGCCCATCTTGGATACTTGCTTCATAAGCCCTCTAGCTACCTCCAAGCCATCAGGCATATAAAATAATCCAATCTGTAATACAATTAAGATGAGAGTTACTATTCAACTTAAGCATATGGTGTAATATACATCACTACCATTTGAGCCTTAAGAGGCTAGAGGAAAGATTACTAGAGGAGTTTATGGCTTCTCCCAGTGACACCATTAAGCCATGGCAGTGACACCGATAAACCCTGGCAATCAGAGCTGATCAGAGAGACTGAAAAACTGTGATCTCATGAATTTCTTAACCATCAAGCTGTCCTGTTTAAGAAGCAAAATCATACTTCCTTGACTCCAGATTAAAACTTTAAGCAAGAGCTGCAGGAGCCATTCCTCTACCCTCTATTCCCACACCTATTGGTTCACCCTACTAACCCAAGTTCCTTCTATCCATCTACCGTTAGCATGCATCCTTCGACATTTTCATCCATCCATCCATCTATCTATCCATCCATCCATCTATCCATCCATCCATCCATCCACCAGTCTGCACCATCTTAAGGACATCTTACCTGTTCTTAGTTGTAGTAGAGCAGTTTAGTTCAGCTGTATGTCAGAGTAAGGGAAGAGTGCGGTCCTCACCTGTTGATGTCCCCTTTTATACCCAGAACCTCTCACCCTCCCTTCAGCTTAACCGCTTCATTATAGCTGTCGTTGTCTGCTCCGTAATCCAGTTAAGCAATCAGTGGATAGTTTTTTTGGACTACAAAGGTTTTAAAAATACCATCCAAGTGAATCACAGGGACAGAGTTACAGCCACGTAGTCACCACGTGGCTGTGATAGTAGTAGGCATGTAATCCCTTCTGCACTCCAAGAAAACAATGAATAATGTTTAATTTTATTCAGAAAGAAGAAAAAATGATGGTCATAACATTTCAGGGCTTTTTGAATCCAGGTTGAACTCTTCTAGGGGAATCATAATAATCAGAGAGGCTATCACTGATGAAGATGGGTTTTATGTTGAATATGTTGGTTAACCTGTGAAGGACTATCAACCTGTCCAATGTGTTTCCCTGTCTTCCACCCAGTACATACTGGGACAGGCCCAGTCCCTCTAGATCCCGATTAGGAATAAGTGGGTTTGGAAAATGGATGGATAGATGTATGAATGGTGGTTCACTGATGTGTATTAATAGTCTGTAGGCCCACTATTATTGACATAATCTATCCGCAAGCTGAACCTATTTTAAACAATGGTCAAGCCGGGACACCCCAGTGGCTTACTTGGTAGAGCTTGTAACACATACTGTTTAGGCAAGTCCTTGATGCAGTGGCCTGGGTTGGAGTCTTGCATCATCTCCTCTGTCTGTCCTGTCAATGTTACTGTACAATAAGGC
This sequence comes from Holocentrus rufus, assembly GCA_900302615.1. Lineage (NCBI taxonomy): Eukaryota > Metazoa > Chordata > Actinopteri > Holocentriformes > Holocentridae > Holocentrus > Holocentrus rufus. The sequence goes on along the minus strand of OMLF01017130.1, from coordinate 16,371 downwards.
AGAAATTATTGAAAAAAAAAAAACAATCATCTTACCATTGGGTTTGATCGTAGATCAGATTAACAGAGAACAAAACAAACAAACAAACAAAGGCCTCATTATGCTCATTGACTATAAGAGTATTGCTTTGTCCAGTGGTACACACAATTGTTCACAAATACAAGAGTTAATTTAGAGCTACAAAGCAGCCCATGAAGGATCGTGCAATACAAAATTCATTCAGTAGATATTACTGTTAGTAAACAAAGGAAGGTCGCCAAGTGCACAACTCTTTGTCCTGGTATTGAAGCCTGTAAAGAAAAAAATACGTACTTTTGGACCTGGGATGAAAAGTTTAACCAAACTAACTTTTGGTTAACCAGATAAGCGTATTGTTTTCCACTGAGAAGATGCAAAGACTCTGTAACTGTAATGCATTATTGCATGGCACTGATCTTTCAGGGAAACTGAAAATCTAAAGGAAAGTTTGGATTCAACCTTTCTAAGCAGCTCCGGCATGTGTTTGGGTGCTGGATGTATTATTAGAGCTTTGGGATGCAGTGTGGAGTTTTTAGGTATTTGAGTCCGTCTGATCTGAGGAGATTACGAGCCGTCCAGTCCCATCTCATTGTGGATGATGGGAGCATTGGCTACTATTTCAGAGTAAGCTGTCTTACTCAACGGCGTCTCACCAACATGCCAGAGATTAGGAAGTTATCACCGCACTGTTTACACCTTTAAAATGTGTTTAAATGCCGGGGTATCACTGGCTTTGGCTTCAAAGTCATCCCTGGTTTCATCAAGTTTTGGCTGCAGTGTTGTTGCACTGAATCTGCTACGAAATTATATTATTGATATTATGAATGATATTATTATATTATTTTTACATTTTTTTTGCAAAAGTGACAATTAAAGTGACATAAACTAAATCTTTTTTTACCTTTCAAGGGGAAAATGTATGCTTCAGTCATACATTTTCTCTAGCTGTAGGGGCATTTGTCTTGCTGTGGTGGTCTTTCACTACAGCTGCCACTATCATGTGCAATGGCTTATATAGGCTTAATTTTCAATCTTAGGTATATTAGGCAAAGTTGTTATAGGTTTTATTTAAACCAGTAAGTTTATAGTTTATCCTAACTAAAATATAGAGTCTCTGCAGATGAAGTATTATGCAGCTTTGTTATAAGCATTAATTTTCGCAAGGGCTTGCTTTGATTTAATTGGTTTAACTTGAGTGATGCAATGGGAATATGGCTTATAATAACATGATAATATAATATAGCTGCAATTTATGTAGCTTCAAGACTAAAAAGAGTGAGATGTTTCATAATATTTGACACACATTGCTTGATTTCTTGTATAAACTTTCTTGCACACATTCCAACTCCACCCATCTGGAGATCTAAGCAGGTTAAAACAAACCATGCTAAAGAGACTCAGTTCAGATTTGAACACGTCACAGTGTTTCTGTAGTAATCACTCTTTCAGTTGTTTCTTGGAAAAAGGGTGGCTTACCTGGCCACCAGCCTTTGGATCGTTAACTTGAAAACAATGTGACTCACTCACTCAACCACTCACTCATATCTGCATACACAGAGAGAGAGGGGTGTTATGGAGTATTGAGCTGTGCTTGCAATAACACGTATGGACTTGTCAAATGAAATTCGTTAGATATATGAACCAGTAATTCTGCAATGATTAATACTGAAATTCTGATTGTCTGTAGCAGTGGTTTATTGCATTTTTCTATCTAAAATACTTGATGCAGATGTTATCTCTGACAATATCAAATGTTAAGTGTGTTGTTTTGGCATTTTACATTTGCAACCTTTAAATTAATTAAAGTAGTTGTTTTGTGTTTTCAGAAATTAAAATTGAAAAGGAAAACGAAATTAACAGAATCACAGAAAGAAAGAGATTGAGAGAGAGATAGAAAGAGAGAGAAAGAAAGAGAGGCTCCCTGCCTACTATACGTAATCCACTTTGTTTGTAAGCTCTTACTGAAATAGCCTATGCGGAGATATTGTTGGGGTTCACACAGGGACAGTTGTAGGAGAATAAAGGCTATTCTGTAGTTATTATGGTCCATAGTCTTGGTATAATTCCCTTGTTTCAGTTATTATTAGCTGAGAAAGTTTTGAAGGTAACCTGAAACAAATGACAGAATCACAAAAAGCACTGTATGTAACATGTCAAAGAAAGCATGTTGTCCTGCATGGTGAAAAAACAAACAAACAAACAGAAAAAAACAACAGATTTTGGTCTTATATCAGTTGCTGGGTAAAACTCAGTAAAACTCAGTAGTACTAAGGAGATAAGTAAATTGTAACTGTGGACTAATCTAATCTAAGTCAGCGCGGGTAACATGCCAGAACAAAGACGTGTTAAAAAAGAAGACAGGTACACTCTGTGTACTGAAGACATTTATCCTACAAATAATTTTGCTAAGCCATGTCTGCTGTAAATCTTAGACCAGTATCATGCTGTTCTACTCACATTTTCATTTATTTGCACAATTAAAAGTTCTCAACACAAAATGGACCCCTGTCATTCCAAATTCGAACACAGTTCGGCATACAAATGAGTGACAGATCATTCCATGGACATAAGAAATCAGTATTTCTTTTTACATAAAGCCTAACCAAAACAAAACAAAACAAAGCAAAAAAAAAAAAAAAAAAACAAAAAAAAAAAAAAAAAAGGAACAAACAAAAAACAAACAAATAAAGAAAAGAAATAGAGCTCAAATTCTTAGAAGGAATGTTGTTAGAGGCTTATTTTAGTTCCTGATCACTAAAGCCCAAAAGTCACTTGGCCCAGAAGCAGTGTTCTTTCTACTGAGAGGTTTTATCCAGTGACAGGTTGGCTTTGCCAGGCTGGCCCTGGCCCAAGTTGGCCCATCCATGTCAGAGAGTGGCAGGACATTCTTCGGGCCAGCCACTTACTGACGTGAAATGTCACATGTTGTCAGTCACAGGGCAGGAAGGCAAATCTTCCCTGCGTGACAAACGAAGACAGTGGGTGAGGGAGATATTTATAAATTAAAATAATATCATCTATAAAAGTTAGATTAGATGGGATGGGAAGAAATGAAATAGGGTACATTAAGATTTCATGAGATAATATAAGAAGGTATAAGCTCTTATTTAAGATATAAATAGAGGTGAGGTGAGACGTGATGATATGACATGAGGTAAGATGAGGTAAGATACACTTTTTCCTGATGTGAAGTGACATAAGATATGACATGATAGAGATAAGCTTTCATCTTGCAAGGTATAGGATGACATGAGATGGAATTAGATGGAACAAAATGAAGTTTGCTGAGAGGATGATGAGGTACCATGAGATGATGTGAGATAATATTAGATGACGTGAGGTGAGAGAAGAAAATATGAGATTAAAAAAGATAAGATTATGATACAATGCAATGAAATAAGAAAGATAAGATAAAATGAGGTGAGATGAAATACAATAAAATAAGATGAAAGTATCCCACTGTTGATAAAAAAATTCCTGAAACAAAGATCTATATTTTACATTTGGTATTTGATGTGGAGCTTGAATCACAACAGCTGCAATGCACAGATAAATAACAGACACACTAACTGAGGTATGTAATAATTACAAATGATATAATTTTCGGTGTCTTCATGCAGATCCAGACATTAACTGCTGCATTTAGACAGAAAGTCAAGCAAGAAGTTTAGGAGCAGGCTGGTTGTGTTCGTCAGGGGAGAAGTTGACTCCCAGTTGAAGGCTAAAGGACCTTCACTCTGGAGCTGCAAAATGTTAGGACGTCACGCCGAGAGGTGAGCCAGAGCAGCAGGTTAATTATCTCCTGAGCTTCAAGCGCCATCTAGAGGATCCAGTGGAAATGACTAGTACAAATACAAACCAACTCTCTCTCTCTCTCTCTCTCTCTCTCTCTCTCTCTCTAAAGTTGTTTCTCGGTCAACACCTGGATATTGATTGATTGATTCCACACAAACATGCTGTGTAAGGAACTGCAATTTTCATAGTTCAGATTGTGAGCGGTGAACTGTGAGCTTCTTGTTGAGAGAAAATAACCGAGTACCACTGTACAGTGCACGCTGTGTCCTCTCAGAAATCTATAGAAATAATTTAGTCATCTGTCTTAATAACTGAAAACATAAATTAGCCTTATAGCTCGAGGTATTTCTGTGGTTTCACGCCTTTATTTTAATTGGAAGGCGGTGCAATTATCCCGCTGATTTAAATATTTATTTTCACTTGTTTAGAGAAGTGTCAGACGATTTTAAAACTCGATGTTGCATTAGATGCTTTGTTAGGACGGGTTGCCCATTTAATGCGTCGCAGCGAATGGGACGACTTGTTTTGGGGTTGACGTCAGGTAGCACCCCCCATCCTGGTACAGAGGAGAAGTGCGACTGCCGAGGTGTGGACTCAGCGCGCCGCTCCCCGCTCGGCCCGCCCGGTCACTGCAGTGTGGGTTACCGTGCCATTGCTGCGGCTGCTCGCTCCCGACACCACGTCCCGCTGCAGACTTACCGGGCCCGGTGAGCGGAGGGGGAGTTGCGCGGTGGCCAGCGGAGAGCAAGAGGGAAGCAGTAAGCCATGGCGGAGTCCAACCCGCTGCGGGGGTTCCCCCGTCTCCGCCGGGCCGCGGTAAGCTGCGCCGGGAGGTGGGAAGTGGGAGGTTTTTATACGGGGCGGCGAGGATACTGCAGCAGAGAGAGGAGGGAAAGAGGGATGAAGAGGGAGACAGGCGAGCTCCTCTTAAGACTGTCTAGTACTGCGGCATGGCGTTGGGATGTGTGTTCCGTGCAGTGCAAACTGCAGCAGACATTAATACTTAAAATTTCGTGTTTTTCCGGTTAAGAAGAGGTTGAAGTGGTTAGAGGGCAGCTCAATGATAGGTGAACGGGACCAGGACAGGCCAATGACAAACGTGTGTGTTTGTGTGTGTGTGTGTTTGTACGTGCGCGCGCGCGTGTGTGTGCTGTGTTTGGACAACAGCTGCAGGTGCATTAACAGCAATAGGTTATATCAGCATGGCATTGCAGTCTGCCCTCTCTGTGTGGAGTGTGCTCACGTTATATATACATTTGGGAATATTCTCATAAATATTGGATGCTCCTCCAAATCTAAATGCAGTTATGGATCTTATACATCTTATACATCTTGTCAGTATTTTGCTGTGTGCATGCGTTACTTGTGCTTTATTTTGCAGACATGGAAGAAGAAACAATTACTTTTCTTTGCATATTTTATTTGCACATTAAGATTGATGAATGGTTTACCAGAGAGGAGGAAATTGGAGAGAATGCTCTGCCTGGCCAGTGTGCAGTCTCTGGAGGCAAAGGTCTAAAAGCCACAACATGTCTGGACATTTACAGAAAGCTGGTTTCTGCTGAGGGCCTTGTTTGCATTTTGCTTAACATCCTAGCCTAGATTTCATCCCTGTTAAGGAGCATGGTCATCTGTACCAGAATACTTGCAGCCTTGTGTTTTTAGAATTGACAACAAACTCTCAGGCCAGGGGGGAAATATTTTACTTTTTACAGGAGAGTGGAATTCATGGTGCACACAAAAAGTGAAAGTCGTATGACAGCAGATTCAGCACAACACAGAGACACCTTCCAAGTCAAGCATGCAAGTTTGCACAACTGGCATGTTACTTCAAAAATTAATATGAAGCATAAAGCTCTGACCCGTAGTATTTCAAGTTATCTGCTATATGTGCACACACGGCTAGTAACGTACACTGCCTAATATGGGACAGGGAGGGGAGAGATTGCTCAACATGATTGATGTTTTACAGTCTGTCTCCACATGATTGATAATCCAAATGATAATCCATGCCTTACAAATGTTCTACTTTACTGGTATTCATTGCCAAATGATTGGTAGTTCCTTATTATATGACCAATTTTGGAAGATTTTAGTCAATCAGATCTTGAACTAATAGGACACACCAGTGGATTTCAGTCTTGTGCCAAACCTACATACCATGAAACCACAAAACCAGCAGACACTTGGGTTATGATGGCATTTGATTGAAAATCACTGAGACTTACAAATAGACACAGAGACTGATAGACCAAAACACAGAAGATTTAAAAAAGGAGGGAGAATGAAAAAAGAGAAAGAAGCACATGACGAAGAGGGGAATGATTGAAATTAAGAATGGGGGTGTCTGACAAGTTCACACTTACATTTATATCTGGAATAGAGTGATAGTGCTTACAGTAGGAAGGACAACAGGGATTTGTGTTTGTCCAAGAAAAGAAAAGCAATGCCTGTCAGGGAAAAAAAAAGCGGATTGATAGAAAGGGGAGCAGGAGGTTATAGAAGAGTGACGAGCGAGGCGAGGCAGCCAGAGGAGCTGACTGTCAGAGCGGCTGAAGTGCTGAAGAGAGCTAAAGAGTGCTAAAGAGATTGACATTGAGGGATGCTGATGCTGTGGTAGGGCTTTGGTAGATTCCAGACAGCTGCGGTTGACTGCTGGAGCGTCTTATGGTGCTGCTGAACAACATAGGTCGCCTGCCAGGCTTTCTGACCGACTGGCTATCTGCTTGAATCCTCTTATTCCCTGTTCTGTGTTGTCCTGGTGTGTGTGTGTGGTGGAGGGTAAACACACCTACGCTCAGTTGGTACCCACAATTTTTATTTGCAGAAATAGGGTTTACGGAAATCATTTTTGAGAGAAATTGCATGCATCATTAGATGTGGATGGGGTTTGTAATGAGAAATAAAATCATAAATGAGTGGCATGCCTTTTTTTATTTCCCACTACATCACAGATCCTCTCCTCTCCTCTGTCTTCCTCCTCCCTCCGCTCTATTTGTCCACTTCTATATCTGCTTGTTTCTCCTGTTCCTCGCTACTTT
>OMLF01017129.1:14567-25285 GCA_900302615.1 Holocentrus rufus | reverse complement strand
AAAGAGGAGGGGGTGAGGAGGGGAGAGGAGGAGGAGAGAGGAGGAGGAGGTGGTGACTCTCCGGCGGCTGCGTTTCAGACACAGCGAGAGGATCATGGCGGATGGCCCCAGGTGTAAGCGCAGAAAACAGGCGAACCCGAGGAGGAACAGCGGTAAGTCAAAGTCCTCCGTAACCGTCGGGGAAGCGACCCGGCCGGGCGGGCGGCGGACTTTTTACTCGGTAAACTCCGCTTGAAGACTTTTTCGGACTATGTTGGACCACGTTTTGGGGACTTTTAGGGAGTATTAGTGTGTTCATATCCCAGTGTGGTGTACCGTTATACCTGGCTGGCTTCTCTCTCTCCGCCTAGCGGTGCATGGGGCAGCCAGCCGGAGTGAACCGTTATCCGTCCATACGCTGTTATAATACACCAGGGAGCGCTTGTTTTTTTTTCTTTTTTAAATATATATATTTTAGTTACTCACACTTTCCCCACTCTTCTTTTGCACACTTTTCCACCACTTTTCCACCCACAGCAACACTTGGCGGCAGGTTGCATCGCTTTCACATAACAACGTGGCCCGTTCAGCGCAGTTTATCCAGTTGTAGGTGGTATAAAAATTGGGCGAGGTTTGTTTGCAGGGTTAGTTTTTGCTAACTTGCAGCCCACCGCAGCCGGACCGTGCATTTTTATCATCTTTTTCAATTGAACTCAACTTAAGCTCATTGTTTGGATGACAGGATGGTAAATCAGGTTGTTGTGGCGAATGCGTGGCTTTTTTTCGTGTGCTTTGGTTGGCTTGCTGCTGCACTGGTGATGGCAAAAGAGATGGGATGTTTATTTTATCTCCACTTCACCCCTCCCTTCTACACTGCAACACCACATGTTTCCTTGCTAAGGTAAGAGTGGAAATTATATTGTTTACTCCTGAGTACAAAAAAGGTTATTGCTTTGCATGATTACATCTATTTCCTCATTGTCGAGTCCACTTTTATTCATTTATTCTCATTACTCGGCGGTTATTTTATTTCCAATCACGCAAATGTCTCTTATAGTATAATATTGGGGTGTTTCTACACCTGTAGGTTTGATTGTGGGTGATACAAGGAAGAAGTGATGCTTGTTGCTGCAGTTAGTGCTTTATAAGGACTTCATTTTTCAGAAACACTGAATAGGAATGAGAAGAATTTAGCTCTTACCCTTATGAAATATCACTAAAATAATCCTAAAATATTCCTATGGTGATTTACGTTGTGTCTATAGCACTTAATATTGACATTACAGTGACTTTATCGCACTTCATCGCATTTTTTCTGCTATGATAACACGATAATGCTTGTATAATAATCCTATAGTAGCACCAATAGGGGGTTTTCTATGATATTTGAATAGTATCCGTCTATAATTTATTATAGAATCGCTATAGCTATTTTTTTCATAAGGTATTTTCAAGGATGTGGAACTTTACGAGTGTTAGTTATGGAATAGCACGTATGCTGTTAGTAAGTGGAAGATATTAAAAAATGTAACTTAGTTGTTGTCTTAACTTTAAATTTCGTCGTCTGTTCAGAGCGAGTCTTCCTCATTGGACAGTTTCTTACCTGTACTCTCCCCACTTTCACCGCAGCAGCCAATAAAAACGGAAACCTATATATAAATATATATTTTTAGACACCGTTATGATGAGGCATGTATGTGAGCCGAGGGGCTGGAAAGCACCTTTTTTTCTTCTCCTGCTGACGACACGACGGTGACTCGGTGCGTCCGTACAGGAGCCATCATCATCATGTTTACCTGAACGCGGATAACGGGGCTGACAAATGGCCTAGAAATAAACTGAAACAGCACCTGCGGCTCTCCACCATTACGGAACAGGATCTGCGTGTTGTTTTTTAAGGCTGGACTTCTCGTTAGGAGCCAGGAAAACGACTCCAAATGTCAACTTGTGCAGGTATAGATGATTTGGTAGTTTCCACCGTGCATGCCAGCTTTCCGTGGATGTTTGTCTCCCCTTCCATTCTCGCGGGATTTATCTCATCTCTACGCATTTTTGACCCACTTGTGCGTGTTTTATGTGGTCCCTTTTATATGTTTTTTTGTCGACTTAGCGCTCAGTAGCCTCTTTTAGCCGAGTGCAGCCTGCAGCCCCGTGTCTCTGCCCGGAAAATGAGCGGTGCATAAGGTGGTTATTCCTCTGTTATTTCTATCCATGTGCGGTAATAGTGCTTAGGGCTCACCGTGAAACCTCCCGTTTCCATCTATTGTGTTGCATTAATTTGTTATACAATTTCCTGAGCGGTGTGTGGAGGGGAATGGCGGTCAGTACCATTACTGCAGTGAAGGCGGGGTTGCTGCTTTTTTCTGGACCGGAGACAGCCAGGTACGCAAGGTGATGCAACACCTATAAAGGTGTTTTTAAACCATTTAATATCGACATGGCAGAAGCTAGAAATACTCGAAAGCAATATCCCCGTGCGCCTCCTTTTGTTTCATATGCCAGCATTTAGGGTTGAATGAGCTTATAATGTGAAAGGAGCGCGTCCCAGTCCGTGTAACGGGGCGCACAATCAAGATGGCAAAAGGTGCCGTGATTCAGTGCGCACCGCCTCTGTCCGCTGCCCGTGAAACTCATCCGCAGCCCTTTTTTTGTTTCATTTTCACAGTTAGTCAGGTCTTAAATGGTGTTTGGATATGTATTCAATCTGCTCACTTTCTCTCACAGAGCACAGGCTGTTCATTTACAGTCTGTTCACTCCTTTGACTCCTTGCCAAATATTAGCCTGTGCTTAAATTATGAGCTCCATCCTGTGAACATCATCAACATCACTAGCAAACAACCTCCCATCAAAACTAACATGAATTTTATCAGCAGAAAAGCATTAAATTGGCCTTATATTTGCCTTAAATGACCATATCCTCATATAACCTGATACTACTGACTATGATGTGCAGGCTGCTATAAATCTACAGTTATTATATCAGGTTTAAAAAGTAGGTAAACTATATTCTACAAAATCATGGTGGACAAACTGGCTTTAGGTGGATTTACCCACAACTGGATCCTATTCTCTGCATTACTGATAACTGATATCCCTCAGGTTAACTTAAGCATTTCACTGTACGGGTTTTGATGTGCTTCAGCATTACAGAAGCAGGTCTTTCAAACATGATTATTCATGAGCCTTGAGCCTAATAAGCTTTCTTCCTTTGCCATAATTGACGTTCTTTGCTGTTCATACCAGTGAAAAAAAACAGCTGAATATGAGCTAGTATTCTGTTATAATATCAGTCTAGACTGTGGTTTGACCTTGTTTCATTATGTCACGCTAGACTTTCCAAGCATGTGGATTGCTTGTTATCAGATATCTACATCCATCTCTTTGTACCCATAAACCCTTGTGTTCTGGGGTCGTTCGCTGTCTTTGGTTTGGATTAACATTTGAACTCCTAGCTTCCCTTTGAAGAAGCTAGGAGTTCAGTCGTGCATTTTTCAGGCATATTGATGCATTTTTTTTTTTTTGCCACCTGAGCTCAAATTGCATTGTTCTCACCTGGCCTTATAAACCGAACTAAGGCAGTAAAAGCTACCGCGTTTGAATAAACCGCTCCAACATGCTTGGCGTGCACGTGCCCTAAGAAAAGCAGAGTGTCCGTGACAGTTGACAGACAGTAGGCCTTGCTCTCCTCCTATGTCAGGTACAGAAACGATGTCCCACCATGCAGCAGCTGTAAACATGCTGCTATGAAAGCTGAGCAAATGACGTGTGTCATCTGGCTTTAGGCCTGCAGAGAGCCCCGACCAGGCTAATGCTAACACTCGCCCCAACCTTCACTTTCCCCCTTTTCCCTCAGTGTGATTTTGCCTAAACTTAACCTTTGACACCCATTACCATTTTATATTGTATGCACTTTGCTTGTGTTCTCATCTGGAGGGACTTATAATGCAAAGCAAAGCAAAGCACACATTTCAACACTGCAGCATGCAGACAGATAAAACAGGTATTCCTGTCTCCTCAGAATAACCATGTATGATAGAGACGTGCTAGGTAAAGAAATAAGATCTGAGGACAAAGTGTAAAGCCTGTTTTTTCACCTAACCTTAACTGTAACATTTACCCACGCGTTGTTTTCGGCCCGCCGCTCGCTGGACGTCGGCAGGTTTACAGCCGGATCCTGCTGCAAATGGCAGGTGTCGGCCTTCCTCGCACGCTGCCTGCTGCTGCCGCCGCTTTTGTCACGGCCTCGTCATCCAACACCCTTCCCCTCGCTCTTACAGTGCTGCGTGTGTGCGCGTCTGTGTGTATGAGCGCACTCTCAGCCGGGCTGTAATCTAACACTGCAATTTAGGGACTACAGGAATGCGGTCTGGTGTTAACATACCTTGACAGGATAAACACAGCGGCCTACTCCCAGGCTCGGGCTTCTTACACAAGCCAGCCGCGGCTCGGCCCTCGCCAGGTCTGTCAGGCTTTCCGTACTTGATCATAAGCCTCAGCGCTGCACTGATTTATGTTTGAGAGCTAGATTTGGATAAATTATACTGCCATTTGGATGTAGCACTTTCAGTAGGAGCGGTTGTCGTCTTGCTGCATCGTTGCTGAGCGAACAGAGGAATCAAACTGGCCGTGCTTTTTTTCAAGAGAGATCTTAAAACAGCAAATGCAAAAGCTTTCATGAACTTAGTATTGGCCGAATCACTACTGTGCGATATCAATCAGAGATGGAGAATAGCAAAGCAAACATTTATTTAAATGAAAGTGTCCTGGATTATCACTATAAAGGGATATTCTGTTTCTTCGGCAGCGAGCTCTTTGATCAACTTAACTGTTGTTCGATGCGTGGCTGAGTAACAGTTTCACCTCTGAGTGCCTGGTATTTATTCAGCTTACTTCTGTGTATGCTGAGGTTTAGCACACTGTCTGTGCCCAGCATACGCTACAAGCAAGCTTTGCATCATCACATAAACACAGAGGCTTTTTAATAGACAGCTGAGTGTTAGAAATCGGTGTATTCCTCTAAATAGCCAGGAGCCTTTGGTGTTATTATATTAATTACCCATATGTGAAATGCATTTGGCACATATATGGTCATGTATGTTTAACCTATATTACAAATACATGCCTTCTCAACAGGTTTTATTCTGGGACTGAACAATTTGCCTGAAATATTATCAGAATAGCAATGTGGCCAAGTACAATATCCAAATTGCAGGAGCGGCAAATTTCTGGATAAAGGTGAAGTGCGACAAAATGCCATTAAAAATGAAGTATTGCACTGCAACAGAGACAGTTTTTGGAGTGAAAGTGAAAGTTATGATGCAAAAATCATTATTCCCACTAACATTGTGAATCACATGTAACTACAGTATCTGTCAAAATAATTGCAGTGCATTGTTTTTTTTACCATATTGTTCAGCCCCAACAAGCTGCCACTGTCATAAAAGTATATTAAGAGGGTATGGCTGCACATGTGTGACCATATAAGGGCAATATGTTGCTCTCATATGTATGCACATATATGGAAAATCATATCTGAATTTAATTAATCATGGATTTGACTGCAAGTGGATTCTTCTGACTGAGTTTGCATGGCGAGTCATTTGAAGATATGTAGACCTACTGCCTGCATATCTTCATGTATATATACCATATATATCTATATATATCACCATATCCAGAGGGGTGCGGGGGTCAGGAAGGGGGGGGTGTATATGTTTGGTCCATATATGCGATATAGATTACCACATTTCTCTGGTATAGGGCCATATACTGTGTGTTCATTTCCATTGGGGTTGCTTGGGCTTGTGAGGCTGTGCAGTTGACTGTGTGGGACTGTGTTGCATTCACCTGTGTTTTCACTAAAGGATAGAGCCCGCACACTACAAACTGTATCTTTATTGACGACAGTGTTTCGATGCAAACCTGTGTTTCTCAGCCAAGAAACGCCGCGTTAAAGCTCAGAAACCGACTAAAAACAGACTACGCCGCCACATTTAGCACAGCGCGATCACGTAATTAAGAGTGACATGAAAATATTGAGCAGCAAGGCCCACACCGAGGATAAAAACAGGTTGGATATAAGTGATGCAACATGTTTTATAGGCCTCCGTTTTCTTTCTACGTGAGCCATTTCCTGACACTCCTGAGCTCACCCTAAGGCGCTTCAGCTACAACCACTGTCCTACAGAGCAGGGGAGTCATGTGGGTGTCCTGCTGTTGGAGGAATACTAACTATTTATTTGCAGCAAGCAGACCTCACCTTGGGCTGGCTCCTTCCTGGCTCACACATTAGATCAGTAATACTAATGTCCAAAAAAACTGAGTCACTTTGCTTTGAATTTTTACTGGATTTTTCCCATGCGGATATCATGGCCCGCTGGTTTAGAGTACTACAAGAAATGCATTATTGATGTGTAATGTAATACTCATGCAGATTTCCTTCGTTGCATTCTATTTGGGAAACAGCATCGTCATATGGAATCAGGCCTGAGCCGAGTAAAAGTGGTTGTCGTCAACAGCGGCTGTTAATTGATCCACAGCCATTGGTCATGCACGTTGCTTTCTCCTTGGACAAAGAGCCTGAGGTTGTGTTTTTGTGTGTGAGTGTGTGTGTGTGTGTGTGTGTGTGCCGTTTCCCTTGCACAAATGGGCCTGAGGAATGACAAAGCACTACAGGATGTCTTTAGCAAGTCAGCATAAACCCCTCCCATTGCCTTTTATGGTCTGGAGGGGGAGGTGCGTTAGGGCTACTGATGCTGCTGCTGTGACTAATTGGGCAGTGAGTGTGTGTGTGTGTGAGAGAGAGAGAGAGAGAGAGAGAGAGAGAGAGAGTGCGCAAGTGTGAAGGTGGGAAACTGCCACTTTCCTCTGGGCTTTGCATTACAACACTGCTCCGCTTGTTTGGATTTACATGCATTAATACGGGCCTGTGAGGCTAAATCTCCGGTTCCTGCTGTTGCTGTTGTGTTGCAATTAGATGACGTCGGGCTGATAACGGCACCTTGGCAGATCAGGCGTGGAGAGTCATGACAGCTGCCTCAACAGAGCCTGACAAGCGCGCATCCTCAAAATCAAAACAATATATAAGCTAATGTCTGGCTTACACAGAGCCTCTGCATGGATAATACATGAGATCAAACAAAGCAATCAGGATCAAGATGACTTAATTCGCCATGCAGTATGCAGGAATTTGTCCTGGTGGCATCAGGATGACATATTACTCTACATATATACACTCAGCAATCAGTATCGCATAACCAAATGGCATTTCAGCTATTTTGAGGCATTGGCTGCAGCTGTAAAATAAGACTGAGCAGTTAATCCAAATGTCGTCAAAATCGCAATACAGGCAAAGGCAATATCTAAATTGCAGGAGCTGCAATTTCTTAATAAAGGTAAAATATGTAAAGTATTGTGGTGCTACAGAGATGCCCTGGCTTACAAGTCAATGTTTGTTTGGTACAGACAGTCACATCATCATTTTAATCGTTTTTCCAGTGAAAATGAAAATTATATTGCAAAAGTGATCATCCCCGCTGAAACTGTGAATCATGTTGCAGTTGCAATATCTGTAAAATAACCCGTGATAGTGATTGGACATTAGTGCATTGGTCTGTGAGGAGGCTATGCAGAATACAGTGAGATGCATAATGAGCTGCGTGGTGGACGTAAAGAATAAATCACCCTACAGATATATAACAGCAGTTGACATTCAGTATTTATGTGATTGGGAAAGCCAGACAAATCAATCACAATAGGAATCATTTTATTCATTTTATAATGAATGTAGAGCTCATTGCCTCAGCGTGCAGGCTCAGAGGAGAGGCTGGAGACAAATGACTCATGCAGGTGTGTTCTGTCCCTGCAGCCCTTGACGTTCATGAAACACTCAGCCTGAGACTCGATGTAAATTCTACCTGCTTAGTCAAGGTGGAAGTGGAATGAAGCGCTGCCATCTGATTTAAAGCGAAACCGAGAGCAACTTATTGTGTCTCGCTGCTCACAGGCGGCCGTCGTCCTCTGGAGCCTAAATATACCTGAAATATATGTGTCAAAGTGAAGTCAATACGTCTGATGCACGCAATGAAAGAATTCTGGTAGATTTATTCCGCCCACTCTTTGAGCTGATTTTGATGAGTCGGGTACTTTAGGGAAATTCTCGCCTCTCTTGCCCCCGCTTTTCACAAGAAGGTCAAAGGTCAGAGTTCAGGCAGCTTTTTAGGCAGGGAGGGATTTGGTGGAGGGATTGCTCAAGGACCCTTCAGCAGGGATTTGAACCGAGGGCGACCTGTTGAATGTTAACTACGCCAGCCTCAGGGTTCATACAGTCCTCAAAACCTCGGAAAAGTCAGTCAAATTTGAAAACGTCACTTCTAAGCCTTTGGAAATTTTTTTTTATAAAAGTCGTGGAAATCTGACCAAAACAGCATCATCATGGTAAAGAGCGATGAACCATTGTGAGGATTTTCCATTGCGTGTGTTCATGCATCAGTTTGTCTCAGTTTTTCTGGTGAGTAAGGTTGAAAATAGCTTTGTGGGTAAATGATGTGCACATTTTTGGTAAAACCGGTTTGCAAATTGTTGTTTCAGCTTGGACTGAAAACAAAAACAACGTATCTGGCTGTATGTCTGTCACTCATTTGTTCTAGAGAAGCTCATGTATCTGCATCACGAGGGTAAAGGAGTGTGTGAGTCCTGCTGCCTGCTGCCCCGGTCTGTTAGCCCGTCTGTCTGTCTGTCTGCTGGCTCTGGTGTCTCGGAGTGATTGGATAGAGGATTTGGCAGTTTCTATACACTGGTGGTTTACATTTGTGTCATGCTTTCATCCAGAGTGACACATCGCGAGCGCAACAGCCGTGTAAGCTTAAATTCCTAGGACACCGACATGATGTCAGATCTCTAGGCGGCGGTATACTGACTGACAGCAAAGTTGAACTCTGCCAAAATAGAAACGCGTCACCCCCAAAATAGTAGCTGTGATAGAGGAAGACAAAGGTGGCAGAGGGAAGGTGAGGGTTCAGAAACTGTTTGATGGGTCATAAAGGTGCAGGTGTCCTCTGATGTTTCAGACCAATCCGGTTCTTAAGTCCCACCTGTCCTGCAGGTTTCTTGCACACCTGATCCTATTAAGGGCTACACACCTTCACGCATGCCCTGTTTGGTTCCTGCTACTCAACCAATTGGCATAAAGCCCTTGGATTGGATTAGGTGTGCGAGAGTAAAGATGGAACAAAAACTTGCAGGACAGGTGGGACTCGAGTGCTGGTGTGAGAAGGATTTGACTAGTTTGGTCTGTTAGACTGTGTACAACAAAGAGCTGAAAATGTGTCATTTAGTCCATGCAAACCTGCCAAAGTTAACTTCTGCAGGGCCTTGAGGACAGAGTTCCTACTGGTCATGGAATTTGTGAAAAGTCATGGAATTTTGAAATCTGTACCAGGTAGAAAAAGTCAAAAATGTGGAGGCAAGCGGGCTAGAACAAGCGTCAGTAATGATTCCATGACAAATGTGTTTTGGTTTGCATCCTTCAAAACATTTTTCCAGCTGCGGATCGTTGCTCAAAATCATGTTTTCAGCTCAGGATGGACTTTATTCGTTTTGGAGGGCAGGGACGGAGGTGAGGGGTCAAACCTGGGGGATCTATTACACTCAGCAGCAAACACAGCTATATGTGTAAAACTCTGAACTATCGCTTTAATATGCAACAGGTCCTGGACATGAAACATTTGTCAGGCAGTTTTACATTTGACAGAGTGGGAGCCCAGTGAGGAGGTCAAAGGTCAGAGCTGTAACACCTTGAAAACAGATGGAACAGATGATAAAAATGTTCCAGGAAGGGAATTAAACACTGAGAAGTTTTATTTGTATGTGTATACTCAGCCGTGTAAAATCAAAATGAGATTACAGCTTAGCTAAATCTCCCTCTGTAAATACAATGAAGTGCAATCCTGAAGTGTAGATATGCTGTTACAATGCTAAACTTTTTTCAGTGAAGCTCAAAAAGCACCAAACTCTGTGCATCAAAAAAAAAGAGACGAATGTGGAAGCAGAAGTAAAGTTTCCCCTGAAGCACAGCTGGCGGTTAGAATCACAAAGGAAACACCGAGCTCCCATCCTCCATTTTGCAGCTGACCTAAACTATTTCCAGGAATAACTTTGCTTTTCTGTTCCCATTCAGCCACCTGAATATTCAGGTAGTCGAGGCTCTCCCAACAGCAAACTGCTAAAAATTTAATCTATTGTGTTGCTAACCAAGGATTAGCTGTGAAAGACAGCCTGCAGAGAAAGCACCCAGTTACTTTTACTGCTGCTGACCAGCCTCCCACTTCACACCATGTGAGTGTGAGTGTGTGAGTGAGTGTGTGTGTGCGCGTGGGTATGCGTCTATTTTTGTGTGTGCTTGTGCTTTCTTGTGCATTTGTGTTGTGTGTGCATGTGAGTATGCACGTATGGGGGCATGCATGAGTGTGCAACTGTTTGTGTTTGTGTGCATTTGCAAGAACGTGTACTTGTGTGAGTTGTGTGTGTGTGTGTGCAGCCAGGCCTGTGTGTGTGTGTCAAAAGAAAGAGCCCCATTCACAGGCTAGTGTGTGTGTGTGTAGGAAAAGGGGGGGCACTCTTTCACACTCAGCCGGTGGGAAACTCCTCTCCATCTCTTTTGGAGGTGGCAGAATTTGCATATCCTGCCATCCTCCATTCTCTGTGTTTTTTTTTTTTTTTTTTTTTCTGGCGGCTGAGG
>OMLF01017129.1:0-11201 GCA_900302615.1 Holocentrus rufus | reverse complement strand
GGGGGGGGCTGTGACAATAACTGCATCGCCGCCTCGGCAAGGTGCTGAGCGGGGCGTCTGCAGGTCCTTAAAAAGCCTTAAAGTCGTAATCTGTAAACTGATCGTACACGTAAACGCCCGCCTGGTGCTCTGTATCATCAGTCGATACAATATTTTCAATAATCAGGTTTCTTCTTCAAATCTGCCCGTCCCATTGGTGGGTTCGTCATTACAAATGCAGGCTGTGTGGCTGAGTTTTGTTCAAACCCACAGAACTTTATTTTATATTTTAGTTGAGAGCCTAAAGTTTCCAGAGATCCCAAATATGTCCTGCTGACTTACAGGGAAATGTTTAAAATGATGCACAAGGCTGTCTAGATATTTTCTATTTGATGTAATGCTGCAGCCATAAAACAGCGGCATTGGATATTTCACTCAGTACAAGTGTGATGGAGTCTTTTCTAACTTTGAAGCTACTTAAGAGGAAATTTAAGGGAAAGTCTGAGTCTAAGGGGTTAATTGCATAAACTGCAAGTAAAATGTGCCATGTTTAACAAGGGAGGGTTGCAGCATTTTCATTTTCTTTAACAGAATATTGGTCTCAGCGCACACAAAGAGAGATTGATTGCGGCGGCCCGGCTTCTCTTTCATTCTTTTGGACTTCACGTGATTGTTTCACGTCTCTTTCTTTGTCCAGCCATTTGTGTGCTGACAAAACGAACACAACAATCGGTTTTCTGACGCATAGAAACCACCAAGGTGCTGCTGGGCTCTGTATTTGTAGTTTTGTAGACGCTGTTGTAATATTTTCTGCCCGCCGTTTTCCCTACCCCAGCATAACAAACGGGATCCTTCAAACCTTAAACAGCAGCTGTGTATAATTGTTAAGTAAGGCCCTCAAACCTCCCAGTTCCATGACATTCCGCATTTATTTATGAATTCTGTTTTAATTTAGATTGTGTTGATTCTGTCCATGATTTCAGATTATGAGGCCCAACTACAGGCAGTTCATGAGAGCTTTTCCATTTGCTGCTCCAAACACGCAGTGTGTGGTAGCCCTTTCCTGGGAAAAAATCCTGCGGGGCACAGGAAGTGATGCGTTCTGTGTTTCTGGTTTGTTTAGAATTTAAAAAAAAAAAGAATGTATGAGTTGTAACAGTCGACATGGCTGAACAGAGGGAGAAACGAGCGCCACCTGCAGAAACCCTGAGCTCTGTCAGCAGAAAACACAGAAGAAGAAGACTTCACAGTCCCGCCCACACTGTTTGATTGACAGCTGGTGTGTGGGAAGTGCAGTGCAGAAAACACCACAGCAGTGAGCGCTGAAGATGTCACCGAAACAAAACAAAACACAAAAAAAAACAGAACTTTTCTTCCCTGCCTGACACATTTCTGTGTTTATGATCACGTTCCCAATTTGCCTCCCTGCAGACTTGACCTCCGCTGCTGTTCTTTGTCTTTCTTCTTCTGCTGAGCGCTCAGGATGCGGATCACACCCGTTCCTCCTCCGCGGCTTGCTGAGAATATCATCCCTGCTTATCCACTTTGGTAGATTTTTGTCGATCAAAGTGGTTCTGGCACCGGCGGCGGCGCCGACACCGCGGCTGCGATAGCTGATGTGTCAGCTGCTTAGGCTGCGAGGGATGTGGAGCGCGACACAACAGGCTTCCACCGCCGCCTTGTTTCTGTGTTTTGTGCTGCTGCCTCTCTGTGGGATTTTGGCTCCCTCTGCCTTCTCTGAGGAAATCTTATAGAGGGCAAGGCCAGGGCACCTTCATCTGTGTGTGTGTGTGTGTGTGTGTGTGTGTGAGAGAGAGAGAGTGAGAGAACACCAGTGCTGCTATGCATCCAGCTGTTTGCATCAACAAACTCGTCTATAGCTGTGAAACCTCACCGTTAAGAGTGTGAACGTGTTAAGAGACAGAAGTAAAATTTTACAACCATAAGCAAATGTGTGTGTGTGTGTGTGTGTGTGCAGCCAAGGAGGTGTGTCTGTTAATGCAGGATGTCAGTTAACAGGGTTTATAATGTTTCCTCTGTAATTGTTGTGCATCATTGGTGGTCAGAGTCGTTTTGATCATATTCAAGGCTGCAGAATTAAAACTGATGTTATTTTTTTGTACTAAACTGTAACCGAAAAGTTTGAATGTTCTGTCGGTGTTACGTTGCCTCGTGCTGCGGCGGTGTCTTTCCTGCAGCAGTACGTGGCGCGCCGCTGAATGCAGAGGAAGCCCCGTGTTATCTTTACACCTGTGTAGGTAAAACCGTCGGCTCGGCTCGGCGCTGTGAACTGTCAGCTGCTAACACATCAAATATCAAACCACAGCAGCAGCCTGGATTAGTTACCGTTTATCTCGATGGTTCACGTGCAGCAGACGTTTTGGGCCTTGGATGCCGAGGCTGTCTGCATCCCCAGACTCGGTGGCTGCTGACCAGCTACATGATTGGGAGGGCATTTTATTTTATTTCAGGTTTTATTTAATGGTTTTATGCTTTTTAATCCCTCAAAGGCCAAATGCATCCCACCGTGTCTCCTGCTGTGATAGTTTGACATTTTGTGATGTTTCCGAGGTTTCAGACGTTTTTCCACTGTGACAACTGAATACTTGTTTTTTGGCATAAAAATGTTAAAGTTGCAGGTATTGAATAGCGGTACAGGATATTGGTGAACTTTTTATTGTTATGAGCCAAACCCATTCTGGTCAAACACGACTTTGATTTAGATATTGAGTTTTGGAAACCTTCAGTCAGTATAGCCCTGGCCCCAAAAAAGTGAATTTCCTCCTTCCCTACCCTGACATCAAGTATGAAACCTTAGCAATCGCCTGGCTAAGCTGCAGTTTACCTTTTTTGGGTTATCAGCGTAAGAGAATTGGCCCAGGTGCAGCTCTGAGGCCGCAGCTTTTCCATCCCGACTGGATTTCATCAAGACTGTTTGTTTTCCCCTCTGGTCTCACGCACCAGGCATCTTAATGTGAGCTCACAGATACTTTGGAGTTAATCTCACCAACCTGTAGTAAGCTGGTGGAGGGAGAGAGGCTCATTAGTCACCGGTCGCTCTGGAGTCTGGTTAGACTTCGGCGCTGAATGGAAGAAGCGGGGATTCATCTTTGCATCTTTTCTGGCAGCGACTGAACTGTATTTACACCCTGCAGCCACAATCATTTCACTCCACTTGTACCATTTTTTTTGCAGCATATGCTCAACAAAATATATTCAATGTACTTGTAGAGTCTGTTGCTCCATATGTGCCACTGTGCACTTCGTTTCGTATTTTAACTGCCAATGTGTTTCTGCAGCGACAAAACCGTGCCAGAAGTGTAGGTGTGATTCTATTCTTGAAACCAACTTTTACTACTTGAAAAACTGAAAACGGTGAATGCATGCGGAACTAATTAATCCGTTTGGAAGTGTTTTCAAAGGAATCCTCTCCGAAATTTCTTTGGTTGCTAAAATATTCAGTTCATTGGAACACGTTCTCCTCGACAAAACTGTCAACACAGCGCTGTTTTTCGCCCCTCGGTGCCTCACCCGTCTCCTGCCTCTGCTTCCTCTCCCTCTCACCCCAAAGTCAAGTCAAGTCGGATTTTTTATTTTTTTATTTTTATGAAATGCTCTTAACAGGTTCATCACGCTTTACAAAAGTGCCAAACAACATGAATGTAATATAAAAACAAGAAGGAAGAAGCACACAAGCATCGCATACTCCCAGGATTTGTAATTGTGTGTGTGTGTGTGTGGGAGTGTGTGTTACCCCTGCCCAGCGTAGCAGGTGTGTCTGGGCTCCGGCCCCATGAAACGTCTCATAAATACCACCTGACACTGTTACAGCAAGCAGGCTTCGATATAAAACTCTCCTCCCGTGGCGCGAGCATGAAGCCCCTCAGCACAATTATATTATAGCACACTGCAGCCCTGTCCGGGTCCTCTTTATAGAGCAACCTGCTCTGCGGTCCAAATCCAAGCGCACACACTAACACACACACACACACTCAAAGTTATGTCTTCCCGACTTTAAATTAGAGATGTTTTTGTTGTTTTTTTAATCTGTGTTTATGTCCTGTATAAAGCACTTTGTGACCGGTCTGTTTCCTTAAAAGCGCTTCATGAATTAATTTGACTTGACCACAGCTGGTTCCTTTATGGCGAGGGCAGAAAAAGTACTAAAGCATCTTAATCAAGTGAAGGAACTCTTTCTCTGCTGGTATTTTATTTAAGCATAAGTTAAATTACCGCTGTATAAATTATGTTCAGTTAAAGTAAAAAAGTAGGTCATTTAAAATGCAGCCAGAAAAGTTACCAGAGTTACCTCTGAGAAAAGCGAGCCATGTTACGTGTGATGTAATTCCAAAATAACAAGATGAAAAAGTTCAAACGGGATTAATTTAATTAGATTTTTTGGAAATTACAAAATAAAGCACAATAAGCGTAAAGCCAGATTACTTTTTTCTTCCTCGCTGATTGACTGGAGAACCTGCAAAATGTCTGTTCTGTCATCGATGTGATTGAAAATGTAATGAAATACAACACTTAAGTAAGTAAAAGTAAAATTATTTACTAAAAAAAAGCTCAAAAAATGCACAAGTGCACAAAAAGATACTACAGTAATATATTTAATCACTCTAACCTTTGCATCACTTATTTTTAAAAATGCAGATTCATTTGAAACTTGAACTCCGGCCAAAAAGCACAGAGACACACTCACTCTTAAAAGCATTAATTCTATATCAAATTTAATGCTTTTGATAGGAAAAAAAAGGAAAAAAATGCACCTCACAGGCTGTTAATCCCTGAGCATATTTCAACTCTTTGTGGCATTTTAAGTAAAAATATTGTTTCCAAAAGGTGTTTTAATTATAAATGTTTGCTTGGCATTCACTCTGTGCAGGTACACCTCTGCGGTGTGTCTCAGTCTCGCCTCTCGGCCGCCCCGCCTGTGTGACATTTCAGTCCACCGGCAAACCGAACGTGCCTGACATTTAGCTAAACTGCGTTCGGAAGGTCCTGCCTGTCCCTGTGTTTTCCTTCCCCACCTCCCTGCATTGTGCGACTGGGTAAACAGACACACACACACACACACACACTGCCTATACATCTGGGGACTTTGCTTTGTGCACCAGCAGGCTTAGGATTATGCTATTGTCTTTATTGCCTGCTCTGCATACAATAGCCCTGAGTTGCTTTTTGATGTTTTCTAATCACACCTGTAACGGAAAACTAGGTTAGCATCTCATTATGCCCTCCAAACAGAGCAATATTTTTACTTGCTTCCTCCTGACCTGTTCAGCCTCTCCGGGGCCCGAGGTTCGGCTGCAGTGAGAGATGAAGAACGGCACAAAGCAGAAGTAATATGTTTTTTTTTTTGAAGGCACCAAACAGGGATTGTGTTTCATCCCATTGCTCAGAAAATCTTCGCTCCACTGTAAGCTGACAGGCCAAAGATCATCTAAGACGCTTTTTGGGACACGTGCCCAGATCATGCAGCGGGGACCCAAAGCTTTGACTTTGCACCAAAACAACGCGGCGTAGCTCCGCCACAAGGTAATATCCTTTTGACGGAGTCGCTCTTGCAGCTGCACCTCCGACCAATCCAGAGGTTCAGCCCAGCTTTTTAATCTAACGGCTGCTAGCATATGGAGATCGTTGCCTTGTTGTGGTCCGATGCCACCCAAGTACCAAGCCTTCCCACTGCTCTGGCAGCTTTCTGGTACCCGGGCAAAGTCCCCTCTCCCAGCGTGACGCTCTCCTTATTGACAGGCGTTCAAAGCGAGCTAGCTCGCCGCCCGGCGTCCAGACGGTGGTGGATGGTCTTCATTTAGCGAAGACAGAGCCGCCGTGCCAGCCGAGGCTGCGTGCCAGGCCGCTGCCCGCAGAGCCCGGCATGGCCGCTGCCTCGGCTCTGCCAAGTCCTGACATACAGTAGGCTGGTGGGCTCTCTCTCTGTCGGTCCTCCTCCCTGCCAGAAGTACAGTGATCTGATTGAGAAACATGATGTAAGCGGGACGGTGGTGTGAAGTAGCCTGTTGGATGAGGAGATGGAGGGATAGTTATTAGGGAGGGGGAGCTGCAGGGAGGGAGTCGCTCTGCCCGTTCTCCATCTGTGCTCTGGATATGAAATCCTGCAGACTAGAGGCTGTTTGGGCCCGTGCACGAGGGCCGAACGTGTGCTAGGTGGCCTGAATTATCCAGGGCAGGACGCCGGGATTCCACAGTTCGTTCTGGTAAATGTTGAATTGAATTAGTTAAATTGATTGAATCTGAAGGCCGCCGTCCTCGCACAGTCACAATACCGCACCCGGGGCCGGTCGACAGAGGCAGTTCCTCTAATTCATACGAGGCAAAACCTGCTGAGTGGAGGCTTTCCAGTTCAAATGCGGCAAACGGGCCCGGCTGGAAGGATTTCAATAACTCTTAGGGAAGGGAAGCCAATTAAGACCAGTCGAGCAGTTAATGATGCAGTGGGGTTTTGTTGGAGATGCAGTAACTTTAATTTTAACCACTCAAAGAAATGCACAATCTGAATTCTTATAATATGAGACTTTTATAATGTTTCTAAGCTTATGTCAAAGTTTGCATCAAACCACATGGCAGCAGCTTATCTTTCATGCTAACACTTTAATTGCTGCTGACCTCAGTTTGCAGGGGTCGACCTGCAGTGGTTCTGACGTTGCAGCAGTGTGTTTGTGAGCTTGTTTACTCTTTAGCTTAGTTCTTAGTTTTTAGCGCGGCGTAGCACAGACGCGGGCACCGCTCACGGCGATACACGGTTCCCCCCCACAGGCTCGCTTGTGTCACCGAGGCAACTCTCTCCAGCAAAAGGCAAAGCTAAACACACACGTCATGTTTTGCACATCACAATGCTCAGCGCTACTGATGCTAAGTAGGTCTTTTTTTTTTTTTTTTTTTTTTTTCTTCAACCGGCGAACGTCTACAGTTCCCCGACCCATTTCCCGAGGAGCTTTCTGCCAGAGAGAAAGTGTGTGTGTGATGTGAATACTGAGCAGGGGAGAGGAGCGTAGAGGAGGAGATAGTGTGTATGAGGTCATGACAAACCCAGCGCAGTCGTACCTGCTGGAGCATTAATCAGGCTCTCACAGATTATTGCTGATAAGGTTGAGGTGTTTTTTCCTGTTAAAACTCAAAACTAGAAAAAGGAGGCGTGAGATCAATTATATCAAGACAAAATGAGATCCAGCTTTGCAAAACATGCAAGATGCCTCCTGTTAAAAATGCTGGCATAAAACTATTTGAATACATTCATCGGTCTTAGGGCCTTTGCTTATATAAATTAAAGGTTTTGGAGGATTTACTCGTCTGTATTTTCTGATTATTGAACAGTGAAGACCAGGAGGGTGTTTTCCTTTATTTCCAAAGTGGAGAGGTTTTATTTTAGAATGAAAACCCCCATATAACCTGGACTATACAGCATCACCGAGACCACATCAGGGACTTGGCAAACATTCAGGCCTCAGCCTTACAGCCTCAGCGTTTGCATTGCAGCGTTTCCACAGGGACGGACCAGCTGGCATACATTTAGTTTATGAATCAGGCATATGATCAGCTGAATGCACTGGTATTACCTGATTACCTCCTTGGATGTTCTCTGCCTGGCACCAGGGGAAAAAAAGGTTGCACAGCCTTTATGAATTTTAGTTCTCATGGTGCAAATGAAAAATGGGGCATGTGTTGTAACCAAAACATGTCTGGAGATCAGAGTGAGGATTGAAGTGTAGGCGTGAGGGTCCTCTGCTCTCCATCATCACTGTTATGAAGCTCTGTGTGTCTCGTTTTTTCCTTTGATTGTTGTTTGAGGCTGTGGCAGGCAGGGTCAGGCGTTGGTCAGGAGGCAGATAAACTGTTTCTGAGTGATTAAAGACTCATGGCTGAACCCAAAGCTCCTTTTTACTTGGCTCCCAAATCTCACAGTTTGGCACCGCTGTGATAACCTCAACAATCTTGGATGGGAGGTCAGAGGAAAAGGCTTTCAGGTTCGTTCGTAACTCTCTATTATGACATGAAGCAAAAAACAGCAAAAATCAAGCGGCAAGAACTAAATGTTGAAGTCCAACACCCCAGGCAGCCTTTCCATTCAGCTTCTCTTGTCTGTCGTCATCCCTCAGCACCCTCTGAGACCGTAGAGGCTTCACTGAGAGGAGGTTCACCTTGTTGCCCTGGTGGGCCGGTGCATCTCTCCCCTGACCAGAGCGGGACGCCGCCCCGCTCGCCACTGAGACTTTCCTGCCTTACAACACAGGAAAC
This sequence comes from Holocentrus rufus, assembly GCA_900302615.1. Classification (NCBI taxonomy): domain Eukaryota; kingdom Metazoa; phylum Chordata; class Actinopteri; order Holocentriformes; family Holocentridae; genus Holocentrus; species Holocentrus rufus. Next base: position 2,963 of record OMLF01017129.1, on the reverse strand, counting down.
GGTGATGAGTGACAGGAGAGATAGAAGACAGTGCGGCAGAGGTCCTGCAGCGATACTGGACCTGCGTCATGTTGAAAACACGCCCAGGACGGGTTCAGGCTCTGTCTCTGAGACCAGGACGGTCTCAGGGACTCTCGTCTTGCTCAAGGACCCTTCAGCAGAGTGGGTGCTTTTTGACACCCGGGGGTTTGAACCCAGCTTTCTGATTGGAGGATTTTCTCCTTCCACACGACTACGCCTCAGAGCTGCAACCAGTTATTTTTATTGTCAGTTAATCTATTGATCATGTTTTTGAGTCATCAGTGAATTATTTAAAATAATGACACCTATCACATGTGATAGTGATCTCTTAAAATTGCGCCCCTAAGTATTTTTTTAATTACAGTACATTAAATAGAAAAGTAAACAAAACTTTGTGACGATGTAACCGCAGCATGTTTGATGCCCCTACTTGAGAAATGACTAATTACTCTATCATTAAAGCTATAATAATTAATTTTCCCTTGATCGACTAATTGAGTAATTGACTAATCGTTTCAGCACTACTTTATTTAATGCAGTGCATTTGGCGATCCATTTGCCTGACGAACCCTTAGGGATCAAACTTTAAATTGATTTGAGTAAAGTGTTGAGAAAGGAGGTTTAATCCAGTGTGTGGATAATCCTTTTTCATGACTCCGCTTGTCCGGCACCTTAAGGTTGGATGTGCACCCCCTTAACCACAGTATCCCTCTCCACTGTGTCCCAAAACCCTACTGTCCTGCAAAGGGACCATGTGAATCCAGTATTTCACAGACCTCAGCTCTTCTGTAGTCTCTTTTGTGTTTGATGCCGTATCATTATCAGAATCAAAACCACATGAATGACCAAGTCAAATAAATGTAGATGAATTCTGTCTTGGTGACACTGGTGCAGAGACATACTGACAGTTTGTACATTACGTTCTTACTCACATGGTTTAAGGAGAACCGGACTTCAGAAACAGAATGAAATAAAACCCCGCTGCCAACCTTATTCTCCATCTAATTACATGGAAGTTCTGGTTCAGCAGCTTTCTGTATTTTGTCACCAATTATTATATGACCTCAGGGTTTTAGGTGACATTGCAGCAGAACTTTTTTTTTTTTTTAATCCACATATATTTATCCAGGCAAAGTTTGCTCAGCACACATGCTCTTTCTCAGCTGCAGCCTGGTTCACATTCACACAGTCGGACACATTCAGACCCGGGACCTGCTGCTCAGTGCGGCCTCAGTCTTCTTGTGCAGCTTCACTGAGGAAAGAGAGAGCAGATTGAAGTGGAAAATTTGCCTTGATTCGATTACATCTATTGCACATTTTATACTTGAGTGAAAATAGTGCCTCTGCATGTAAACTGATGCTATTTGATGCACATTTTGGAGTTGGAAAAGGGTCTCCATGTAGGTGTTACCCGCTCAGGAATCTCCACTTTGTGCCAAGTCTATGCTCTGATTGGTCGATCATAGGGGGATTTGATTTGATTTGCATTTCATTGTACAAATTGTGCTGTGTAAATAAAGTTTGGTTTAGTTTGCCTCAGTGCCCCACACATCAACACAGAAGTATAAAAGCTTCAATGTAAAAGCCGCTGTGCTCACTTTACATTACTTTACATTATGTTTTATAAAATGCACTTAAACAGCCATCTGCAACCTTTCATAACATTGCATTTTTAACAAATTAACATGGCTTGCAAGTGCTGCTTAGGCAACATTAACAAAACAATCATAAAAAAAAAAGAATTAAATAAAATTACCTCAGAACGAACCCCAGCGATGGATATAACCGTTCTCCAGTCAGTGTTTTTGGGATGATTCCTGTGGTTTTTCAAATTAAAGCTGCAGAGTATTGGGAAGCTTCGAATGGCTGTAATCAGTTTCTTGTGTATTTTGCAGTCGCCAGGTGGAATTGCTGTCCATGAGACAAAGTCAGTAGGGAAACAAGGAAGCACAGAAATCGGATTAGCTGTTGACGGCCGATGAAAAGTTCAGCTGTGGCCAAACTTTTCCGTGCAGACAAGCTGTGATAAATTGAGCTGCAGGCGCTGAGAACCACCACAGTTTTAGACCTGCAGACTGAGGCAAAGTATTTACAGCAAGCCCAGATCCTCACCCTAACCTTCACCTGAGTGAAAGAGTGAGTCTAAAACCGTGGATGATGTTGGACAGGTTTGTTTACAGCCCACATGTCGGCGGAGTCTCCCCGGTCACTCGGCTCTGTAGGAGATGAATGAGCATCCTGAGACTTGTTGATCATCATGTGTGAATGCAGGGTTAAAGTTCTGCACCCCCCCCAAAATTTGGAAAAACCACTGCGCTGTAAAATGACTGGGCCACAGACTTCTACTAATGCTGAGCATTCAAAACACGAGGCCTGCGATGACCTAGATTTGCTCTCACCAATAGCTGTCACTTCAGCGGAAAACACAGAAGATCCTGAGGGGCCGGGAAAACAAAGCGCAAATCCCCAGTACCTCAGATGCTTTATAAAAGTGTCATCCTCTGCATGTCTGCCTATTTATTGTTTGTTTATTGTCGATCATAAGGCACACTGCGCGGCGTGTATGTGTGTGTGTGTGTGTGTATGGTCTGTATAAAGTGTAGCGTAGGCACATTTCGCAGGAATCTGGGGCTGGATAATAAGCTGGTTAGGGGACTTCATCCTCCAGATGTGCACCAGGTCTGACAGACAACAGGCATGCAGGAGCTGGGTGTGTGTGTGTGTGTGTGTTTGTGTTTACATTTCAGGCATTTAGCTGAGGTTCATATCCTGAGTGATTTGGGTTAAGTTAAAAGAGCAGAATAAATCAGTATTCATGGATCAACAAAAACAGGCAGCTTTATACTCTGGTATAAAGCAGAGACGAAATCAGTTTTTTTTTGGAGAATACAATAAACCTACAGGACTTTGTCTCGGTGACATTACTACTGAGAATAGGAATC
>OMLF01017126.1:96012-110706 GCA_900302615.1 Holocentrus rufus | reverse complement strand
GGTGTGCAGCCGTCACTGTCAGGGGAGCTCTGAGGAGACGGAGGCTCCACCACGATGTTGGTCACATTATAGGAGTAATCTCTGCGCTGCTGGACCAGCTGCAAAACATAAGGTGGATATGTACTTTAGGATGTGTGTGTGTGTGTATGCGGTCTGTATACCTTGCCGTTCTCGGGCAGGATCATGGACTGGGAGTGACTGAGCTGCTGCTTGCCGTCATGCGGGAGGGCAGAGTCGTGGCACTGGGCATTGGCGTTGCTGAACGCCATCGTGCTCAGCGCGTCAGAGGAGGCGGCACGCTGCATGCTCTTCACAGGGGCAAAGTTGAGGGTCAGATGTTCGGGTCCGAGGTCAAAGGTTGGGGTCAAGTGGTCAAAGGCGGGAAGGGAAAGGGCATGCATTGATTATGTGAAAAAATGATGCAGCATGCGCACTATAACATGCTGCCATAGTTTTTTAACATCTGTAAGTGCTGTTTCAAGTCAAGTTCTTTCTTTAATTATATTCTATGTACATTTTAGCCATTTACATGCACCTACAATCAGTGCAACAGTAGAATAAGTTTAAATTCCTCCAACACCTACATTAGAAGCAAAGGAGCACAAAGACTGGTAACTAGTCTGCTTTCTAGTTTTCCACATAACACATTTCACTATCAAATAGTTCTGCAAATTACAATGCAAATCTACTCCCTGGAAGTGACTATATAATTGAAAAGACACTTCTATAGAATTAACATTATTTCATGTGAAAATGGTTTTATTTGATCTGAAATTGAGTTCGGCTTTGGTCATCAGATAAATCCTCAGCTTTTTTGCTTTCCCTGCTGTCTCTGTCAACTTTTCTACCCAAATTACACTTAAATAGATAAGGACTTTTGTTCACTGCCCTATTACTGTAGCTTTGTCAGGGAATGTCCTTTTATGATGCAAAAGACGCAGTCTGCTGTTTGTGACTGTCACCTGTTTATTTAAATACACGGAAAGGAAAGAATGCAAAAAGATGTGAGGATTACAGTTCAGAAAGTGCCACAGCCAGTGGCTTGCAATCATTCCTGTATAGGTTTAACCTCACTTTTAAAATCTACAAAAAAATAAAAATAAAATACTGAGGCGTAACAGCATTCTTACTATTTAACACATTATGTAGGGGAAAAGCCAATATTCAGTTCATCACACTATATGAGGGAGTGTGACTGCCTGTGTTTTTGACATCGTGCCAGATGGGGACAAACTGCTATTTCCTTTTGCTCCACTTCACAAGAAGAGAAGCACACAAACAGGTTGGCAGAGGGGCACAGACACACAGATGCATGCATATGCGCACTTTATGAACATGCAAAAGTTGTATGCTTGCAAACCAGCATGCGTACATAAAAGACGCAAATACACACATGCACAGAACTTCGGCTGTCCTTACTGCAGCATATTCAGCACCAGCCATAATTAAGTACTTTTCCCAATGCCTGTAACCTACTTTTAACAATCACACTAAATACCCCTCCTAATGTTTGCCATCTCTCCATGCAAGGAGGATTAGCATTAAGAGCCAAATCTGCTCCTTCTCTAAGAGGAGGCCTTTAAAGGGGCTTTAAACCAGGCGCACCCACACCCCACTGTGATGCAACATGTTGCAGTAAGAACTGCTTGGGTAACAGCCTCTTTTTTTTTTTTTTTTTACAACATGAGTTGCTATATTTCACCACCTTAATATGCATAAATGCTGATGTCTGAGAATCTAAATAGCATAGCTGGCATTACTTTAATATATTCTACAATAAGACAGTGGAGATGCAGTTTTTGCAAATCTAAGTTCTGGAGTTCATTGATTTTCAAGAGGAAATTCCCTTCGTTCAAAACAGCCTTTGGCTCTCAAGTCAAAAACTATGTGGTGGATGGGAGTGTCGGGAGTAATTAACACTATGGTTAACCTTCACAGTAAGACTGACAAACAACAATGAGGAAGAGAAGGATGTATTAGAAGATGTTTTGAAAGGAGAGAAGGCAAATGATCCATGTAGGGCACACAGTCAATAGGTGATAAAAACAGGTAGAGGGAGATGTGACAGCATTGCATGAACCAGATATTTAAACCCATGCAGCCCATGCACAAGGACCAAGATGCAAGACGTCACATTTTGCAAGTGAAAATTGACCTGCTATATATAGAGAAAATATGAAGCCTGATAATGGTGCTATTTCTTACTTTGTGGGGGTGTTTTTTAGGTGAAAGTGAAATATACTAAGTGCCCCCTGGTGATGAAAGAGTGCAGTAGGTAGAGAGTTTTACCTGTTTCATCTGCCAGCCACTGTCCGCGTTCCTCTGGTGGCTCCCATAGGTGAAGTCTGGTGACAACTACACACATAGAGAGAGACAGAGAGAGGCAGACAGACGAAGAGACAGACAGACAGAGGATGAAGTGCAAACAATTAGTTAAAATACATAGGCCGATTTCCTTAGGAAAGATTCAATCCACTCACCTTTTAACCCACAAGAAAGATCAAACAATCTTTGACTACCAAGCTTTCGGTCTCTTTTTGTGAAAACTTCACTGTTTCTGTAAAAAAATAAATCCAAACAAGACTAATGGAGGAAAATTTGGGTGATGATGTGAAAGCCAAATGTAAAAACAGGATGCAGACAAGCGTGTTGAGTGAAGATTAACTGTGCGGCCCAGACCAACACCCACACCAACATCCGAAACCCCTCTTCTGCCCCTCTACCTCACATACATCCTGCCTAAAAGAAAAATGATGCATGATTTTCCACCACAGCACAGGGCTACGCACACACAAAGTCATTCACACGCATGACCGGAGGTAATTAATAGCAACGCGACAGTTTCAACTGAAAGATGAAGTTTCTTGCCGTTGGTAAGTCATAGTGAAACACAGACGGTGTCGTACAGGATTGAGTCAGACATGCTGATATCACTTCTAGATGACAAGCTAGGTGTCACATACACACACACACACACACACACACACACACACGCAGTCACATCAGCTCCAGGTGAGAAGTACAAACTCAGTAGAAATGCATCTGAAAACGACAAGCCGATACGACTGCAGCATAATTGCTGACAGTTAAATTTCCTAAGTGCTGACATCAATTTCTGTGTAGTAAGTAAGAACTGAAATGAACTTACAGCGATGGTGCTCATTATCATTTATCACCCAGTGAGCCAAGCCGGGTCGACTCTGAAGCTTGCTAATACGTCGAGTGCAAGTCCACAGTTGGCTGTTGGTTCATGTCATATCCCCTCTCGTCTGAACCTCAAAATGTTCTGCCTTCATCTCTCTCTCCTCTCGCAGCCTCTGCCTACTTCCCCATTCTAAAGGGAAGCTGGTTCTATCAGTACGCACTATCAGTCTCACAGCAGCTCAACCAGGAAGCTACACGCTCTAACAAAGATACCACAACTTAGCACTAATGTCACAGTCATTGTTGTCCAACAGCTTTGGTGCATTCTTTACACATGCACAGTTCACCTGGGAGAGGCAACATGAAAAGGCTTATTGTGTTTTCCATGCAAGGATCTCTGTGATTACAAATCCAGGCCTACAGCAAACTGTGTGCTAACAAGTAATATTGGTCACTTGAGTGCTTATAATAATATGGGGAACAAGCAGCATGTGTGTATATTCATCTGGGAAATGTCATACGATGTATCTGTGGTGAAGTTCCTGTTGATTATGAAAGTCATGCAACACTTAAACAGTGTAGTGTGACATATATAGGTCAAGAGAATTTATGTGAAACTTACATGATGGGGGGGATAATTTCTTTGATCATCTGGGTGTTATTTGATGAGCAAAATCAAATTTGCAATACTGATGCAATATTGCGGCAATGCAATCTGAGAGATGCAAAATGCTTACTTCAAAAAAAAAAAAAAAAAATTCTCAATCATGCAGCTAGCAAAGCTGTTAATAAACAGATGCATACAGTACATACAGTAGATCAGACATTTCAAGTCCCCAGAAACTTTACATACAGAGTGTGAGATGCATACTTCCTCTCTCAGAGTGTATAAATACTGCATCAACGGTACATCACGCCTATAAAATGTGGGGTAAAGTAAAAGAGGGAAACAGTGGAACTTTGATTATGATGGCATCTGCATGCAGAGGGAGGGGGCTGATGAGTTGACTAACTGAGTGGTTTAAATTTAGCACTCTTTTGTAATATTTTTGGTTTAAAGGGGTAGTATGTGCCTAATGGCTATGAGCTACCGCTCATCTGCATTAGATCAAGTAGATCAAGAGGTATTACCTTATTATGCCCCTCTGGAGGAAGCAGGGTGAGGGGGCTGTTAATAGATAAATAAAGCAGTGAGAGAGTGAGTCAGTATATGACGGGGCAACTAGAGAGATGTAATCCCCTTTTTAATTTGGTTCCGCTCAGCATTGCTGGGCGCTCTAATCTGGCACATACAGTGGTCTGGACACTCTGTGCACTCTGGCTGGCGGCCATTAGATTCACACATAGAGAGAGGGGCTCAGGGCGTGTGTGTGTGTGTCTCGCCTGTTTGCCCATGTTTGTCTATGCAGGGGTGCCAAAAAAAAAACAAGCAAGTTCTGTGTATGCTGCACAGCTGCTTACTCTAAAAATTATTACATAAGAATTATTATTTAATAGTCTGAATTATTTACAACATGGGGCAGAACAGGATGAGTAAGAATAGAAGATAAAAGCTCCTTGACAGTTCTCAACAAGACCTTTTCCTGATACATTAAACATTCCCTCAACAGGAAAGCTATAACTCCACGTAATGAATTTGTTTCTGACCTGGCACACAGTGTCAGGTATAAACTTATCACAGACAAATGCAAAACCTTCATGCCAAAGTGCCTGGAAACCAAATATAGGCTATTTTACTTTGAATGCCAGGCTAGCAATGTGTAAGTAGAAATTAATACAAATAATACAATAAATGGTAACAAAATCAATTAACAGCAACTGTGTCTGTTCCTTTTCTGCCGTCCACAAGGACTCCAAAAGGTCCCAAGACTCCCATGTGAAGTAAATCTCTGATTAAGGGGAGAAAGAAAGGGAAATGTGTTCATGCAGCCCAGTGAAATGAAGCTTGTATGGCACCGGCAACATGGTGGAAGGTAAAAACTTGTACTGCCCTGAGATGAAAAATGCAGGTCTGAGTGGTGTTTGTAAGAACACAAGCCCGCACAGCAAGATATAACACACCGGAGCAGTACAGGTCCACTCTCAGCTCAGTTGCACAGGTAGGTCAACTGTTATAAACAAATGTTGCACAGCCAAGCATCGCTTAAACCAACAGAACCTCATTTCAAATTCTAGTCAAGATCCCAAGGTGCAACAATACCGAACATGCCATGCTGAATTACATGGAAATGTGTAAAAGATAATGCGCAAGGTATCTATAATGTGATATAATAGTACAGTCATACAGTAAAAATGGTGCTTATGAATAATTGACTCAGTGTAAGATTGTTATAGCTTAATGAAGGAAATATGTATGTGATATTTTCATTGCACTGTGGCATTTTTTTCTTTGGTGCTACTTAAGGGGAAAATTTAGTGCCTCTATCTGAATCCAAGTGTTGAAAAGAAAATTTATACTCAGATGCTTTAACAGTATTTTATAGTGTATCATCATTAACCAATTTCCCTGTGGGGATCAATAAAGTTTTTGGAATCTGAAAGTTTTTTGAATCAGTCTGTGAGGTCAAACATTATTTTGCGATGAAGTTTTGATTTTTACATTTTTGGTGCACTCACATTCCTTCAGCTTGCCTTGTCTACTTCTACTTCAGTTTGTGATTTTCAGTGATTCCCAGAGGGCCTTTCGAAAACACTCAGAGAAAGGCCGTGAACTTTTTGCACTCCGTGACTGGTAACACGTGTAGATGGCAAGAGTACAGTTGTGTCATCCTTCTATAAGCGTAACTGTTGTGGCTCTGACCGCTGCTTATAGTCAAAGTGACTCTTAGACTCATGCTGAGAATTCACAAATCCTCTGAATACAAACATGATAGGCAGCCAAGCTACTAATGAATCTAATTCAAAAGCTAGGTGTTGAACTACACTAAATGAAACCATGTCAGCCAGAAGCCTCTTTAAAAGTAGTATAAAAACATATTTGGGCCATACCCTGTGTTTAGCTGCAGAGCCAGCATCAGGAAGTGGTAGCGACAGATGGCTGGTTTCCCTGGGTAACGTTTGGGGCTGTGCAGCACTGGCCTGTCGGAGAAACAGGAAAGCACGGATTGTGAAACAGGAAAAGTTTTAACGGCAAGGAATCAGTTCACAAGTATATTTTCTGAAGCATAACTTTTTAGATAAATTATCAGCTGCTATTATCACTGCTAATTATATGCAAAGAGCTGCCATAAAGATTTAATTAGATGTTTTATAACTCCAGAAATAAGCTCTCTGTCCATATCATTAGCTTGGGCCAGGAACAGCGCAGTATTGGCCGACAGCACCCCGATTCTCCAAATGATGCACACGTCAGCAGTATGCCAGGGGTGAGACAGAGTAACTGACACTCACACTCAGGTATGAATATCCCCAGGTGGACTGGGTTTCAACTACCAGCTGTGGAAAACTTTGGGCTTTGATCACTAAGTCTGTACCCCCCCCTCTAAATTACCCCATTTCTAAGTAAAGACAAAATATGCAAGCCAGGCTGCTCTCCTTGAGGTCTTATGAAGTGCTTTGGCTGGAAAGGTCGCTTTTACTGTTGATATAGTCACACCGTGGGAGCATATAAATGAGCAGACTCTTTCATTCTGCAGGTTCGACTCTTCTTTTGCACGCTACTTTGAAGAAAACTTTCATCCAGCCCCCTAAAATGCCTACCTTTACAAATTCCAAAGCATTTGGGGTGGAGCAAAAAATGTTTATTCAGGAGGGGTAACAACCGGTAAACAAACGCCTGCTGTGTTAGAGTCAAGATTAGGGACTTTACGTTGCTGGAAGTGCGATTCCGGGATCGGCGAGGGGGTTTCCAGGACCTCTCCTTGGTGATGCTGTTGACGTAGTATAACCTCCCCGTGGTTGGGTCTGAGTACTGCTCCCACAGGTCCATGATCTGAAGAGCCTGCTGTCCCAGGGCAGGGCTCGGCGGCTCCACCTGCGACTGTCGCTTCGCCGACTGGCTGTCCGTGTAAAGGGGAGAGTCCTGCCAGGTCAGCTGGGACAGATAAGACTCTGTTGGGACCTTGACAGGTAGAGAGGGAAAATGAGGAAGAAGGGAGAAAGGAGGATGAGGAGGTAAAGAGAGAGAGGGAGGGTGGAAGAAAAATAGGGAGACAGACAAACAGACAAAGATAGAGCAACTCACCATTTTTTATAAAGGAGCAAAAAAAACATTGAATTTGGACTTTGGACATTTGGACTTAAGTATAATCACACTGACAATATCCTAACAATCAGGAGAACATGCGCATGTGTGTTTATGTTGCACAGCACATTCATAAAGTGTGCATTAGCATGTGTTTGTGCAGCTAAAATTGAATGCACTGTGAAGAATATGTGTAAAAGTACATGATTATGTGTATGTGCATGTACATATAGCAGAGGTACAACAGAGGTACAACAAACAGCAGTGCATGTGGCTTTAACAAAACCCGTCACACAGCCAGAGAAAAGGAGAACTTCTCAAACTCTGCATAAACCAGAAAGCCAATGAAGGAAACAATGAAAAATCCACCACCTCCCAACTATAGAACAGTCTGTGAGAGGCTGGATTAAGCCACAGCTTATAGAAATGCATGTGCCCAACCGGATTGAGAGGACTAAATCAACAGCTACAGAAGGGGAGAGATACAAATCCAATGGAATAAAGTGAAAGGATATGTATGGAAGATCATCTTTCCATGAAATATAGCTGAGACATAATTCACTGGCTGACTGGCTCGCTGGTTGATCCCTGTTACATAACACATACTCATCTCAGATAATGATTGTAGGAATTTGTGTGTGTGTGTTTGTGTGTGTGTATGTGTGTGCATGTGTTTGTGAGAGACAGTGAGAGGGGATGCAAACAAAGTGTACTCCAGGGGGCAGTATGGGTTTGGAAGTCGTGTTTACCTGAAGGCCCCTGTTGCATAGTGTTACCTACACATCAGTGTAACTCAAAACACGTATCAAGTGGAGCTTACCAAGGTCATGGCTGATTCAGAATATTTGTAACATGAGACAGAAATAGAAGCCATTTCAACACATCACCTCAATCAACAACAAGATGATAAAACTAAGGAACCACAGAAATAATGATTTGGGATGATACTAAGTGGCATAAATAATAGAAAGTTAGTAAATCTTTTTGAATGGAAATCAGTGTTATAAAACATTAAAGATAAAGCATAGACATGTGTTTTTCTGGTTCACTGATCCCAAAAGGAGAAATTCATCTTGTCACTCAGAAATCAGAGGATAGGCTTAGTTACATAACAGTCTCAGATACTGGTGGGGGTACAGTGTCTTACTCATGGACACTTCAGCAAGATAGATTATTGTTATGGGGGCTTGAACTGTGCTGGACTACACCTGTTTCTCCATTTGATGCCAGTCATTAGTTTAAATGCTACTGATAAGTCACGGGAACAAGAAAATCTTCCCAAAATAAATTCTGGAGTAACAGCTGCTTGTCTTGGACTAGGACGGTCTAATCTGTTATGATGCTATTGGCTATTTTTTGCGACCATACCAATCAAAAGACCCTGCAATGCAAAGAAGGCTGAACAATACATAGATGCAAGCTTAAGTTTAATATTAGATTTAATATAGCCAAAAAAACTAAACAAAACAAAAAAAAGTTAATTTAATTGTTAGATAAGCTTCCCTGATTAAAATAAAAGAATTGGGTCCAGATAAAACCCTGCTTTGAAATAAACACTGAATCTACTATCACGGTGTGTATGGGCTTCCTGTAGCTCACCCCATCACATGTCTGAGAGGAAAATGTGGTCTTTCTGTGTGAGAATGTGTGGGGGGGTTGTGTGGGTAAATGTATTTCTTCTAGTACTGTACATTTCTCTCTCATATTGCACCTAACACATTCTGCAATTTGTTTTTGGTTGATGTAAGTAAAGATGTAATTTATATCGATATCGATCGAAATACCAAAATTACAGTACTTTATGAAAGAGTAAAATCAAATTTGTATAAAAAGGCTCTTGTAAAATTCTAAACACTTCATTTTGGCTGTAGCACAGTAGTAAATATGTTGCTCAATCAAGTCTCTGATAAACTTGTGTGTCATAACCCAGCCTGTGGTGGTGGTGACATGAACCCCTCATCCACAAATCTACATCAGTCTACATGGTCTAATCACCAGTAAAGCGAAAAACTATGCAAAGACTACTGCCAGTGGTATTTCAAATACTGCACAACCAGCTTAAACCAGCTGAGCGTGATATTAGAGGATGGTGAAGACAATAAGCAAACAGCTATCTAGCACTAGCTGGAGGCATCATCTCGCTGGGTAGCTAGCATATTTAGCCATGTAATTTGGGTTTTCCAGTAAACACTGGAGACAAAAGCACCGTCTCATGAAACTGAGCAGTTCAAATATCTAATTAAATGCTGCCTTAACAAAAATTTATGTCACTTCTAGTAGCGAGTTAGTTGGCTAAGGGTTAAATTGAAGTGAAATTCTACTTCACTGAATTGACGTCAACACAAAGTGTCCACATGAGAAGTCACAACTGTACTGCAAATCAGTGTGGCAGGGCTCGATGAAGGGCTGACACTCACTGATCAAATTGAGAGAGAGAGAGAGAGAGAGAGAGAGAGAGAGAGAGAGAGGGAGAGAGAGAGGATAGGAGTGCTTTGGGGTTGATAAAAAGGCCTTGTGACCTGGATGTGGATGTAATAATCCTGCTTACTGGGTTTAGACATGTGAGTGAGGAAGGTCCTCAAAGGGACACACACACACACACACACACACACACACACACACACACACACACACACACACACACACACATAGAAAGAGACAGGGAGGGAGAGTGAGAGACAATGAGAAAGAAAAAGAGAACTGTCATGTCCAGTGAGATCACAGCTATCTTAGATCATGGCATTGCTGGTACAATGGCACTAAAATCCTTTTAGAGGACTTGCTTGGGTAGTGTGGCTGTGGGCATCTAATCTAACTTAGCTGAGACAAATAACCTAGTTTATTCCTCTGACAAACAGCGACTTGTGTAACATCTTCTGACGTGTTACAGGGATTCTCTGACGTCATGGCAGTGCTAGCTTGATTGCTGCTCTGGGGGGATTATTAAAGTCAAGTGCAACCCAGGCTACCATAGCTGTATGACTCAATAGCGTATTAAGAGCCAAACAAAGCTCACTAGGCCCTATTATGTTTTCACTGAACTAAATTTCATCCAAAATTAATATTCCTTCTATTAGTTCTAAAGCTTGACCAACAGGCAGGAGTTTAGAGTGGAGTCAGCTAACTTCAACAATTATGGACCAAATTACAACTTAATGTTCCTCAGTAAATTTCTTAAGAGGGTGGTCTACCAAAAATCTGTTGTTTATTTAAGCAATAATCTTTTTGAGGGGTTCCAAACAGCCTTAATGAACGTAGTAAGAATGAGCCATGATGGAGACAATCTCTGTTTGGGTGTTATTAGACTTAACTGTTGCCTTTGAAACAGTGGAACAGAACACCCAACTCGACAAGCTGGAAAAGCAGGAAGGTGTCTCAGGCAAAGTCTTAGATTGGTTTAGGTGATCTCCAACAAATTGGACTTTCTTTTCTTTCTTTTGTTTCTTAGGCAATCTTTTATCACAAAAGTCAACGTTACATTTGGTGTGCAGCAAGGCTCTGTCCTCAACCCCATAGTACTTTGTGTATGCATGTTACCTCTAGGAGCAATGATCCACAAGCACAATGTTAGCTTCCACTTCTATGCTGATGATACCTAAATTAACATCCTGAGTATGCCAGACAATCCAACCCCATCGGACGCTCTAAATGCATTTCAGATATCATTGCTCGGATGATGCACAACTGTCCTAACTAAAGCAAGAGCAAAGGTGCAGCATGAGAATTTTTTTTTTGTATCTAGCCTCATTAACACAAAATATACAACCTTAGGCTAGACTGTTGTCCTTGATTGGTGCTTAAGTTTTGAGACACAAATTTTGACCATTTTGTTCTCTCTCTGACACAGAAAAATACTTGTCCATACATTTATTGCAAGCAGAGTGGGCTATTGCAATGCATAATTTTCTGGCCCCAATTGGGCAGCTACAAGTAATACATGCTGCTCTAAGACTTTTGACCTCCGCTAAAAAGAGAGCTCATTAAACTCCCATTTTAAAGTTACTAGTTAGTTTTAGAATTGCTTTTAAGATTCTTTTAGCGATTTCAAAATTATTCCATGGCCTGGCAGCAGACTACATTAATAACTAAATACGTGCCAAGTAAAGCTCTCAGGTCCACAGATTCTGTTGTTCTGGTTCTTCCTGACACAAAAAGAGAAACATGGCGAAACTGCTTTCTGTTCATATGGCCCCAAACTCAAGAACAGCTTTGCTTCCTTACCTAGGAAAAGTTTGTTATAACAAGCTTTAACTGTGAGCCTATGTTTGTTACGAAGTTTTCTTATTTAATTTATTTTGTTTTCAATTTTTTACATCATTTTATGTATTTATTGTAATGTCAAATTTTATTTTTTCTGGATTTGGATTTTTTTCTCTCTTTTCCCATATATAATGCATTTCATTGCCTTTTAATTTACACAATGTGCTGCATAAATAAAATTTGATTGCTTGATACCTTTTAAACCTTATAGGTTTAAAAGATGTTTATTGTAGGATAACATCTATATTTTGCTTTCTTTGGTAGGAACAACAGCAGAAATGTTTCCTTTGTTGCATTTGGCTGATTAAGGTTCACACTGCCTAATTAGAAACAAACTTCGGCTTGTTAACAAAGTTCACGCAGACTGACACTCACTCACACACTCACTGATTTATTGGACAGAGTTTTGCGAACCTGTCATCTCACACGGAGAGAGCATCAGTCAAAACTGCAATTTGCTCTGGGTTCATTTTGCTGTAGTCAGCTTTCCAAACATGAGTAACTGCTGACTAACTGCTGTCAACTTCCATGTCTTTATAGCCATTAAACCAACATCAATTACACTCTCACTCCTAATAACCATATCACAGTTGACCTGGAAGACAGCTGGGGAAAAATTTCCTAGGACAGTCTCAGTGCAGTTATTTGGTGGATGAACTGAACTAAAAGACTAAATTAAAATAAAGTGAGTTTATTTTGGTTCTGTTAAGCCCGACTTCTTACCTGCAGATGGTTGTTCCTGCGAGACGCCTCCGCCATGTCCCACTGGCTGCAAGACTTCTTGGGGCCCTTGTGGCTGATGCGTCCCCCGATCCTACCACCCACCTCATCGTAGGGGTTTTCGGGCAGGCTCTCAGGCAGGTTACTGGAGCTCTGACTTCGGGTGATAGTGGGGAGCACCCTGGGGGTCGACAACGCTGTTGGGGCCATGGAGGCCGCAGGAGACCCAGGGACCATAAGGTGGCCTGAGGCGGAGATGAGAGAGTTGGGAGTGCAGGCGGATCCAGAGAGGGGCAGGGTGGGGAAGCGGCCACCGCCCAAACTGACGCTGTGGTCCAGCCCTCGGAAGGCACTGTTGGAGTTGAGGTTTTCCATGGAGCGGCAGAAGGGTTTATTCACTGTGGAATTTTAGAATATTCAACCCTCAGTCTACACAGATAACTCCTTCATTTCCCTTCATATTCCAGACACTCGTCAATAAAGAAATATGAGTGTTTTCACTGTATCATGCAAAGCTCAAACAAAACACTGCACATAAAAAAACAACCTCTCACTCTTTCTCTCTCTCTCTCTGCTTTACCTTGGTGCTGTTCATTTCGGGCAGGTTGCGTTGGGCTGGGAGTGAGCGACACCCTCGGCAGTATCCTGAGGTTGGAGTTCAGCGAGGCAGACATGACCAGGCGCTGTTGTGAGGGCAAGGGCGCAATGGGCACCTCTGTCACATATGTGGCAGGTACGTACAGTGGCTTGGTTTTACTCGCTGCCCCGATCCTCCTCACCTGTGAAAGGATGACAATGTTGTTGCTATTTGCTACATTTAAATCCACTTGGTTAAAAAGAGTAGAATCAAAAGAGGAGGAGTATTTTTTTCACCTGCCACCAGTCAGAGTTGGTCTTCTTCAGGAGAATGAAGCGTTCGCCCTCCCGTATGCAGACCTGCCTTCCATCGGCACCTCGGTAGTTGTAGTCATACTGGGCCTCGAGGACCACCGTACCGCTGGGCACCCCGCAAACTGTGGTCCCCATGCTGGCCATCACGGGCGCTGCGGCCGACTGCTGGTGCCCCACAGGGCGCCGCCAGCTACCAGACAGCATGGCTCCTCGCGCGGTCCTGTTCAGCAACTTTTGCTGGAAGCGCCCGGTTGGTCGATGCTGGTGATACTGGTCTTGTTGGCACAGGGCACTTGGGACTGGAGCCAGGCCAGTGCCATGCTCTGAAATACACACAGAGAAAAATAGACTGGTGTTTAATATGAGACAGAGAGAGAGAGAGAGAGAGAGAGAGAGAGAGAGGGAACACAATATTTGGTTATATTGCCCACATATAACGAGAGGTTATGGAAATATTTAGATGAAGTGAAGAGAGAAGGCAGGTGTCAGAGAACAGTGACATAATGGTATCTGACTGTGTGCAGCTTTAGGGGGAGAGAACATGAATCCGTTTAGGTCTAAAAATGGAAATCTGGGTTAATCCTGATAAAAATCACCTACCTGTATGATGACATGAGAAAAAAAAGGATCTCAATTGTTTCACACCTCTGCAACATTCATGAAATATTTAATAGCAAACAACGAACAAAACCCCTGCACTTAAGGATCTTATGGTAGCACTGAGTTCTGGATGGGGGGTTTTCTTGTGTGGATTGGTTTGTCAAATTTAAACCAACCAAAACAGTTATTATTGAAAACTAAAATCAATCTATGAACAAAAGGCTAAAAAGATACTAAAATCCCCTCTTCCTCAAAAGCAATAAATCTCTGAATTGCACTTATACAGCAATTGTCAAACAAAGCTCAAAAGAAGTTCTGGCGATCAGTGATGCCAGCCACTTAGCTTTGGACATCATTAATCTGTTGTTTCCTTGCCCCTTCTTTGTATACACTATTACCTCATTTCAAGCCCCTTCTGTTCTAAAACCAGAAACGAAGTCCAGTTTGTGCCAGTTTCTAAGAGGGACAAACAGGGTGCCTTACGCAATGCGACATTTCATTGAGATTAAATGACCTTTGTCTAATTTGATGGATGTAGCTGACTGCTATTGCCAATATCTCCAAATGAAGAACACTTTTTTCCCCCCCACTTAAGATTTTTATATAATTGAGCGACATGAATATGCTTTTGGACGAGGATGGAATGTCACAGCAGATCCTCCCAACCCCGAGTACATCATTCTTCTATTGTCCTTTGATTCTGGCAGAACGAAGAGACACGTGTATGTGAATAACTCATGCGTTTGGAGGATGTAAGGAGCGTAATATACCCAAAATAGCATCTGTCTCCGTCTCTCCACCTGAGCCAGCATCCCCAAGCTAAACCCCTGCTCTACCCAGCCAAGACCCGCTTACATAAGAGAACATCTAACTTTCTGCCAGACACATAGCGATAC
>OMLF01017126.1:67735-89713 GCA_900302615.1 Holocentrus rufus | reverse complement strand
CAGCTGAATCGGATTAAAAGAACACACAATGGAGTCTTGAGCTTTGATTGTACTTTTAACAATTAATACTTTCACACTCCATAATTTCAATGTGTGTGTCCAGCTTAATGTGTGGCCGCGCTGAAAAGCCGTCGCTTTAAGGAAAACAAAAGTCCCCAATATTAATATTCATTTCCAAACATTTAGCCTGAAAGCAGTCCTCCACTCCGCTCTGTTGACCAGTTCTACGAAGACGGCCATGTGACAGAGCGCTCACTTTGTTCGTGGATGTACAGTCATAACTACTAGCGCTGATGTCTCTCTCTCCGTATGAGACATATGCCTCAAGCCAAAACAGCCTTTCATCCTCCCAAAGCCATGCATTATTGATGACTAGACCAGAGAGAGACACCGAAACACACACTGTGTTTCCCTGTGTGATGGTTGGCTGCTTGTGTGAATATGTGTGTGTGTGTGTGTGAGAGAGAGTGTGTGTGTGCGTTTGTGAGTGAACATGTATGTGTCTAAACAGGTGGGCTGACGTCTTTCCTCATTGGAAAGTGTGAAAGTGATTAGCTATGTAAATTCTCGCTGAGCCAATCACATCGCTGGATGATGAAAGTAAAGCCGCCATTGGTTCATCCGCACTACCAGCATCATGACAACAACCTTTGTGACCAATAACCATCTCCTGTGTCTCCAGTATTTTTTCTGTGTTTCTTATTATACATAACATTTCATATGTGGGATATGCCATCATTTCAAGCCTTTGCTGATGCAATACTCCTGTTTACAATGAACCCTGTAGCCTGCATCGACACATAACAAACTTCTACAGAAAACTGGAGACAGTTAACTTGCGTAATATTCAAGTTCTCATTTCCTCCATTTGAATATAAACAGCACCAGACACACCAGTGTTTACGCTTTGCTTGCCAGTTGGGCGAAGCGGCACGGGATGGCTCAAGGGACAATTTAGAGCCTTTATATGGAATAATTTAGGAAAAAATATTCTATGCATCCCACTGTTAATTAGCATGTGCAGTAATGTAAGGAGAAAAGCACGCACCTACCACTGATCTATAGCTCAGTGGCCAACCAACCCCCTAGCTACAGAATAATAATCTTTATTTTGTGAGGTACACTGCACATTTATATCCATCTTACAAAGTCATTCAATGTAGTATTGAGTCTTAAAGTCTTATTTTTTAACCAGTAGGGTTAAATAGTTTCACTTTGCAATTTAAATCAACTAGTTTCAACAATTTTCATCGATAAAGTAACAATACAACAATGCGATAAGCTGCGTTATTTCAAGATTTTGAAATTATATTTTTTATTCTATTTTATTTTTTAAAAAGAAGTGAAACTGCACTGGAATCGAGTGAAACTATCTAATCAAAAGGCAGAGATTTTTGCTTGTTTTAATGGAAACAAGATTTTGTAGATTTTTTCACAGGCTATTCAAATGATTTTATTTATTTTTTATTATTTACTTTACGTGAGACCAAACAGCCCAGACATTTAGTGCTATTGCAATTTCTCACATGGTAATCATTACAGCTGATGTTTAAATGAGATTCAAACAAAAATCTTTTCATGTTTGATCAATATCTTACACCACTCTCCAACCAAACTACAATTAGAATTTTGAAAATGTCATAGTCAAGCCAATAATTATGTTTCAAATTTAAATTTTTTTTTTTTAAATAAATAAAAAAATAAAAAAATAAAGCCACTGGCCGGGCTGGTGGGTTGTTGCTGAGCCCGTGGGAATGCGCGGTACATTGATGTTTCTAATGAAGAGCACTGAGCTCCATTGATCCACCAGGGATGAGAGTGAGCTGTCAAAAGCTATCAGGCAAGTCAAAGACCCACTTTCAGCCCTGTGCAGCTGAAGTGAGCACGATAGTGTCGGGGCAGAGGGAAGAGCAGCAAAACCTCCCAAGGAAAACACTACAGAGGAGGCACACGCAGACAGAGCTTTGATGCCCTCTGAGAAGTTAAAAGGGTTACTCGTGCATTCAAATAACATTACACACCAAACAATGATGATGATTTGTCAGATGCTACAGGGGTATTTCACCTGTAACACACCTATTTTGTTCCAGTGTTTGGCACAAGAAACATTCTTCCTTTTCTTTTCCCTTCACTTCATTACATATTTGCAATCATTTGATTATATAAAGCATTGCTTCAGAACTGTTAGACAACTGGGTCATTTTTTTTGCAGTAAAAGCAGACTGTCTATATAGCTGTGCCTGTGCAACACAATCTGGTAAATGTGTAAACCATGATAGCACAGGTGTAAAAAGCAAATATAACTGTTTCCTTTAACCTGAAAACCTCACATTTATTTAATGTCAGCTTTGTGAGAACCAGGAAAAAGACATGTGTTTTTTGCGTGACCACCATTTTTTGCAAGCGTGTTTTGCAAGCATTTCCTAATCTCAAGCATCACAGAGCTTTGCTCAGCCCATAGACAAATCTGTGAAGTTGAAATAGAAAAAAAAAATCACAACAGGAGTTGCAAGGTCTTTACATAGAAATCATAACAAAACTTTTATGATTTCTAATGACAACAGCCAGATACTGGAGAATGAGTTACTGTGTGTCCTAACAGATTTTGAACAGAGCAGTAACTTCATGATTGCAACATTGGAAGTTATTTTCATAAAGCCAACAACTTAGAGGTATTGCAAGTAATTAGGAGACTTGGTTTGTTTTGACTGGAGTACCTGCTTCTTAAATCAACCCATGACTGGTCATGTTGTGTCATTCTACTATCAGTCAAGTGACAAAGCATGATAAGGATATAGGAAACCAACTGCTTCTGTTATCATTTATCTTATTAGTTAACCAGTTAGTAATAAAGAACCATTATGAGACCCAATGAGCACAAACAAATAAATCCCTGCTTACT
Source organism: Holocentrus rufus (assembly GCA_900302615.1). NCBI lineage: Eukaryota > Metazoa > Chordata > Actinopteri > Holocentriformes > Holocentridae > Holocentrus > Holocentrus rufus. Next base: position 86,811 of record OMLF01017126.1, on the reverse strand, counting down.
GGGCCTTACCAAATTAAGCTCAATTTATGCTCTAGTAAGACCTTTCATTGATTTTTTCAGTCATTACAAATTGAAAACAAACATTGTAGAAGATATCACCATTACAGTATAAGGACAAGTAAAACAAAAGCAGTGTAACCATCTGTCAGGATGTGGGTGTTTATGATGGTTTTGAAGGACACGTACTGAACGTGCATGCGCTGACGAACTGTGGGCTGGTCTGCACGACACAAATAAGTACGGAGAAGTCAGATGGCGCTTGGCTGCACTTTGTGGTCTTGTGCATTCTCACTCCACCAAGAAGGTCACTGCTTCAGACACTTGCAATGACAGTGTGCATGCAAGCACACACACACAAGCACAGACTGACAGACTTGCAGGCATGCACACACAACGCGCGCACACACACACACACACACACAATTACAGAGCAGTTCCCCAAATTGCCCAAATATCCCACAGCAGAGGAATAATCCTACTCATAACATGCACAACATAGCACTATGTAAAACGCTCCTATCTCTCAATCTCTCCTTGACACTACAACCACAACAACGTTCTATGCAGTTCACTAGTAATCACAGCCAACTTGTAACCCTCTTGCTAATACTGTACATGGTACAGGGCACTTTTAATCAGCAAAGTTGCAACTGTGAAGTAATCTTTCAAGCCTGCATGGCGGTTATGAGTGAGAGCCGGCTGGCTGAAGGAAAGGGCAGCAAATCTCCTGCTCTGCATGGACTTAATAAAGATTATGAAACAGTAAAAATGCAATTCTTCCAACTGTTTCCGTCACACCCCCAGGCTGACCCATTCATGCACTTCTGAACATATGACAGAGGTTTAGGTGTAGTCAAAGTGGCATGCAAATTAAAACATGCAAATATTTCGGTAAAGACAAAGCTGTCTGTCATAGGTAAAGCTCTGCAGTGGAGGTTGCCAGTTATTATCAACCTGACATTTACAAAACAGTGAAACAGCGATGGTAAAAAATGATGGGGAACTTTTTAAGCGTCAGTGCCACCATGGTGATGAAATATAGGGCAGTGCATAGTCATCTGAGGGATGAGGTAGGTGAAATAAGAAAAAAGGACTATGCTGAAGATGTCAAAGAACAAGCATGCACAAGAAACTCTAAATGAAAAAAGTTACACTTTAACAGGAAATGATCGTGTGGAAAAAAAATGCTCAAGTAAGCTGTTATGTGGTAGACCTAAGCTGGTCCTTTGTGGCTCTGCTGTAATGCTCCAGCTGAGTTTGATGCCTGAGAACAAGAAGTACGTGTGGTTTGACACTGTAATATGAAAACATTTCTATGTTTGATAAAGTGGCTGTTGCTGAATAGGGGAAATGTGTAACCTGCATAGAGGGCATAATCTAATACAGTGCCACATCTTGCAGCAGCAGTTGTAGAAATAAAACTTTTAGTCACAGGCAAATTAAGGCAGAACATTCCAACAGATGTACTGAAATCAGTAAAGCTTTACTCTCTGAATCGAGGCTAAAATCTGCCATAAATAACATTTGTTAAAAATAATACTAATGATGATAATAATAATAATGATCAATGCAAATGTTTTAAAAGGCACCTTGTATTAGAAACAGGTTATTCGAATGTGCAGATATGTTGTAAGTCATATAAGTAAGAAAAACAAATAGTCTTAAACCACACGGACACATTATGACATTGATGAACTCCATATAGGCCATTGCCCAGGTGAGAGCACATCTGTTGACTAACTCTGAAAGAGAGCTTCATGTGCTGTATTAGCAGCCTGTTTGTAAAAGAATTAATCATATAATACATGATATCCTTCCAGCCAGCAAATTCATAAAATATTCTGAAAGGAGTAATATAGACGTATTGAAATAATACCACAGGAGTTTAAAAAAAATTGCCATTTAATAGAATATGTCGCTACAAACTCACTGCTGAGTACCAGAGACGCACTATGCGTTTACTATCCTATACGATTATTATAGTGGTTCTTCGTTAGGAATAGGATATTTCCATGCAGAAAACTGCAGCGTCTGAATCAGAGGGTACTGAATAATTCAGCAGAAAACTCACCTTCAAATGTGTGAGACAGAGCACGTCAACATCACTTACCTTGCAGCGACGCGGTGACAGCTCGGTTGGGTTGTGGAGTCAACTGCAGAGAGAGCAATAGTTGCGCCTTGGTTAGTTTCTCTTGGCTTTGTCATGTGATGCAGCAGTGAAAAATTAAATCCTTGAGAACTTCACGTACTTTACTAGAGACTACGGCTCTTTGCAGAAGAACTGCAGTTTTTGCAAATTAACAGTTATACATCTACAATAAGTTGAAGTGCTGGGGTAACCTACTGGGGCTTTAAGCGGATAAAAAATAGCTGTATGGATTTGTTGGCTTTAGATTGGCTAAAACCCTGCCATATGATTTTTCATGGAACCAACCAGATTACTCAACAGGCGGCGCCGGGGAGCGCGCACTTAGTAGCAAAACGAAGCCCGAAATTTTAAGTGCAAGTAAGGATAGAAACACTAGAAACAAATCCCGCCCGGCGGTGCTACACCGTGAGTTAAAACAGGAGCAGCCTTCCTCTGTTGCCAGTGACGCCCTGGTGAAGGTTGATGGGTATTGTAGTCCAAAGGAGCTGATAGCTACCGTTACTATGAACAACACGGACACAAAACAAAAACTACAACTCCGCCATATGTAATCGATTGAACAGCGCTTGCATCAGCGTATAAAAACGGGACTCACCGGGAAAGTTACAAGCAGGGCAGTTTTCTCGTTTTTAAAGTGAATTATTGTCAGCGTTAAACCAGGTATTACTCTTAAACCCAGTTGAAACATAGCAGAGTACAAGCGGCCAGATGAAACTGTTCGTAAGTGAAGGCAACCCGCACTGCCTGAAAGTATTAGCTGCATTAGAAGTGACTGGAGTACAATGTGACGTTCAGTATGTCAACCACGAAGGTAAGACAGCATGGTTAGCTTAGCTAGACAGTCAGACTGGATTGACAGCTAGGTAGCAGCTAGCTAAACAATGTGCTGGTTAATCAGTCAGTGTTTTCACTGAATTCACAGAATAACTGACGCTTCTGACTGTGTAATGGTTAGCTAGCAAACATGCCACAGTTGAATGACAGATTTATGAACAACTGACAGCTGCCTCTGCTCTTGAATTGAGTGACACATCCCGACTTCACCTGTTTCCATAGTAGCTGCACTTGAGAACTAACTAGAAAAGCCTATAGCTGCCCATCACTGCTTTGTTTATCTTGTTTCAGTAATGTTAGGGTTTTGTCTGTGTAGCATTGTGGAGCCTTTTTCTTTGCTGGTAAGCTGCGTAAGGTTACAGGTGTGGGGTTCATCTCTACCTGCATCACATATTGTATATTCTATTCTGTGTGGAGCGATACAGCTTTACATGGAATGGGCTGCATTGAGGGTTTATGGTAATATGAAATAAAGATACTATAGAAGGGTAATGGGGGCAGAACAGTTGTGCCCACTGAAATCATGAAGTGTGCATCATTTTCTTTCAGAAATCATTTTCTTTACCCAAACTGTACTGTACAGGTGGTAAGAATTAAAAAAAACGTGTTGATTCTGAATGGAACCTTCTCTCTGTTACCTCTTGCACCATTGTGCCTATACTAAGGTTTCCAACATTTTTTTAAAGTCAGAAAGATTCCTTCTGGGACCTTGTCTAGTGCTCATTTCACATGTGCACCCACCATGAATAGACCCTGACCCATAGTTTAAAATCTGTCATACAGAAAGAGTCTTCTTTTAATGGAACTGGCCCGTGTTAGGCCAAAGGCTTAGTGACCTTCATGAATTGCACGCTTCTGTATTAGAAGGCAGATTATAGGTCTACTCTTGCTGCAGTTGAGTGTTGGGTATTTCCCATCACTGTATTGTCCAGTGAAAGGTCATCTGGTGGGTCAAGTAATTTGATTCTGGTGTAATTGTAATATACGCCGGCTTTGTAAGACAGCTCTGGGGGTTGAGCTTACAGTCAGATTGTCTTAAACATATGATAGGGGCTTCCATCTCTCCCAGTCCCAGCTGTGTTCTGGATAACCAGGACCATCTGGCATGAGACCATAGTTCATGTTCAGCATGTTCAGGGTGGGCTGACTGCACACATAAAAATATACTTGCGTACCCACATGCACCGTTTGTAATAACACAAGTGAAGACATCAATAAAACATGGATTATCAAAATCCCCCTGTGTAGTCATTGGCCTTGAATTCTGATTAGTTCAAGATTAAGATGCACTCAAATCCTCAAGCTTCGCAGTGACCTTTGTGTTCTTTGTAGACCGCCCTAGTAGCTTTATGGATAAATATTGAAGCGGGGTATTTGATCTTTTCTACAAAAGTGGATTGGATTTGATGCACTAAAAAAGTCTTGATCGTGAGGGATTTATCCAAGGGGCATTTGAAGGGTCTCCTGTTCTTGAAGTTCTGGAAGATATCGGGCTGATTTCAGATTGAGCCAGTCTATTTCCAGGGTTGAAATGAATATAATTAAAGAAGTTGATGCCACTTCATGAACAGACATTGCCTCTTCCATTTAGCAAGATGTCTTCGATTTTGTAGCCTTCATAACCAAACTAGAATCCAGTCTAACTATTCAAACTTCCCATCGTACTTTGCATTTTATTAGACCACATTTGTACTGAGGCAAACATACTTTGGTGTTGTTTGTTTCAGAGAGAGTGGTGCCCTTCCTCAGCCGCCCAGCCTTGCCAGCCCTGCTCCTGCCTAGTGGACTGCACCTCTTCAGCTCCAATGCCATCTGCCGGTCAGTAATCTGCTTGATAATTTATGAATGCCAGTGTCAATTTAGCTTGAATGTGCAGTCTCCTCATTACCTGCTCTATATTTTGCATTGGGTGCCCTGCAAATAAAGAGAAGAGTGCTGATAATTCAGGGCAGCACAGTCAGCAGTCCAAATGAATGTTTCACAAGTTTACTATTATGAAACATGGAACACCTAATTGTTGATTGCTTATGAAGATCTGGTAATACAGGCCCTACAGCGTTTATTTTTTCTTATACCAAGGATGTCAACCCGGATAACATATAATTATGCCTATGAAATGTAAATAAAATGCTTCTTATGTTGTATGTTCATCGTGGCATCTGACATCTTACTATATTTATTTAAAATCTGAGGTCACACCACACCTCACTCCCTTGCTGGGAGAACGTCAGTTAGTCCCTCTAGCTAAGGTGTGTTCGGCTGGCACAAATTAGGAGAAAATTCTTTGGAACTAAGTCAACAGGAAGGGGCTGAACTCGTTTGACATGATTGCTCTCTGTTTCCCAATTTGACAAATTAGATACCTGTTTGAAGTGAATGGACAGGAGGGCAGTGAGCTTTGCAGTCAGTGGCTTGAATGGGAGGCCACTGAACTTCAGGTGAGCTCTGCATGAAGACTCTTCAGTCTGCTTGTAATTTATAGCAAAATACCAAGCCTCTTCGAGATGCAAACCTTTCTGTGGTTCTCAACAGTGCACAGAAAATATATATTAATTGTATTCTTACAGTCTATCTAAAGTTTAAGGAAATTATTTTATTTCAGTTCTGCTTTTTATGTTTTTAAATTATTGCTTGATTTATAACGATTCAATCTATCCTTATGAGCCTTGCTGTTGTCTTATTTGTGCAGCCTGCACTGCTGCAGGCTCTGCACATGGCAGTGCTGCAGGGAAAAAAAGCAGAGGTGTCCAAGACGCTCCGAGGGCCCCTGAACTACCTGGACCAGAGCTTGAGCAAGAGGACCACGCCATATCTAACTGCCGTATGTCACCCTGTCACGTCCCAACACACATGCACACTCGGTTGTTTACAGCACTTCCTACTTGGTAATTATAATTCCCAGCGTTGTTACAGTTGCCATATGTGAGCAAACATTTAGGGGATACAGACACACATGCTCGCTCATTCATACACACATTCATTCATTCACTCTATCATATATTATCAAGTCAAAAGTTCATGATGCATTTTTGGAAACACAACTGAGCTTAACTAAGCTTCCTCTCTGTGCCACATGGGGCCCCTCTGGCAACGTTACTTCCTCTTCTTTTCGTTTTTTTCATCTGGTGATGCTGAGCTAGGGATGCATCTTCCAGCTAACAAGATTTATTGGGGGAGCAGGGTCCCTTACACTGTGTTGCTGTGTGTGTGTGGGTGTGGGTGTGTGTCTGGGGGGTAGTTCTCTCCTCTGTGGTATTTGCAGCCCCTATGGCAGCAAGTCTGCTGCATCTGTCACATTTTTCATGTATATAGAAATGTTTTGATGAATCTCTCGGCGATGAGCGTGGCTAGCAGAAACCCTGTGAAAAGCTAAAACATATTCCCATGGCTAAGCAGCGCACACAGAGAGGCAGTTGTTGCAATATGGATAATCCATATTTATTGAAAAACCAGCACGCGAAACAATCACGCTGGAAAATTTGACAACAGTCTTCCTCGGGGGTGTGATGTGTGTGTGTCCGTAAACTCTGATGGGACACAGGGAACGAAGAGGGACGGTCCCTCCTCTGCTTCATTGGGGGCTTCTACAACAACAAGTGCATAATTTTTGATGAGAACGAAGGGTGATGATGTGGAAGATTCATGTTTATTAAGTGCCACAAAACGCCCAAAATATTAACACATTAAAATAATGTTACCTAAACTCTGCTGTGTTTCAGGAAGCTGTTTCAGTTGCTGATGTTGTTCTGTGGGCTGCGCTGTACCCTGTTTTATCTGACTCTTCTCTAGCATTGGGTGAGTACTGATATACTGTAAAAGTCTGTTTACAAATAGATTTTTATGTTCCAACCTATAATCAATTGCCCTTCCATAAGCATGATTTTCTCCCATTTCTTGTTCTCTTCCTTTCTATCACCCTTACTTTCTCCTTTCTCTCTCCATTCCTTGTTCTCTTTCATATCTCTATCTGTTCCCTCTTTGTTTCTATTCCAGATGAGCAGAAGTTGGTGCAGGCTTGGTTTGGCCGTGTGGCTGCTCTTCAGGGGTGCCAGGCTGCAGCTCAGAAGGTGCTGCAGGGAAAAGGCCTGCAGGGCATGAAGAGCTACATGCAGAGGCAACCTGCCCCCCAGAGCAGCCAGTGCCGAGACACACTGTCATGCAACAGCAGCCCCACTGAGGTAGCAGTTAGAGTTAACAGGATTACTAGACTTGAAGTGTTCTTACTGAACAGAGAGGCGCCTCGGTGGTTACTAAGACTGGTGCTTTTGCCTGAGGAAACATATATGCACTGTGAGGTCTTCAAGGAGATTTTATTGGCATGTTACACAATACATTTGACGTTTGTCTTGTCTTTGTACATGCAAGATATGCACATATTTACATACACACACACACACACCCCTAGACATGTGCACCACTTCACAATCTTTTGAATGTGTCCCATGACATGCTGTCACAATTTTCACTCTCATCTTTGTCTGTCTGTACTGCACTGCAGCTGAGAAAAATGCCCAGTCTTTTTGTTAAGAAGAAACTTAAAGCATTTAAAGTGAGGCAACACTTGAATTCAGCTCACTTTAACAGAACAAGGCTCTCGTGTAAAGAGGAACCAGTCTCATGGTAGGACTTAGCGTGGCTCTGTTAAAACTAAATTAAAACCCTTGTCAGGGTACACAGCATGCTATATATAGGGGTTACATCACTATTTCTCTGTTCTCTATTCTGTTTATTGTGGAGGTGTTAGTGGTTAAATAGGTGTGAATCAGATATGGTTATAGCAGTTACATCCTCCCAACGAGTGAGAAGTTAGATGAAGTTAGAAGGTAGGAACTATAACCACATATATTCAGTGGTTATAGTTCCTATCATCTATCATCCGACCATCTAACTTCTCCTAACACGACTCTCATTTAAAAAAAAAAAAAAAAAAATCCAAGATGTGTATTTCAAATACACATGATACATTGTGTAAATTAGACAGCTTCGGAGCTGCTGTAAGGTTTATTTTTTCACTTTGAGGGAGCTAAACCAGGTGACTCCCATAGACTTCGTCTTTGTGCTAATGCTAACCATTTCAGAGGTGAACCCTAACCTTGGTTTTCTGATTTCATTCTTTTACAGAGTTCTTCATGTTCATTGTTTAGTTATTAAACTTCCAATGTTGTAACAATAATGTGCATCAGTGCTGGTTTAGGCTAGAGTTTCACTTTCCTATGAAATCACTGAAATGTGTGGACAGTTGAAAGAAAACTTCTGTGTTCCTCCAGTATTAAGAATGTGGAATCAGGACAGAAGGTAGTTGTTTAATGTATTTATGGAAGGGGCATCATATAACTTTGTCAAATTGTTCATGCCAATATTATTGGACTTCAGTTTCCCTAATCTTGAACAGTCATAGTCAGTCATATGACTCATTTTCTATCCTAACTATTCAAACTATTCCTGTCCTAGAATTTTGAAAGGTGTATTTGATAATTTTGATAAATTCTCTGAAGAAGCAGGGGAATAACAAGAAGTTTTACAAATGGAAACTTTTACAGGAATATAATACTGTCTTTTACCTGTTTTCATGAATTCATTGCATCAGACTTTGATTTTCATATTTATGTATTGCATAACCACCTCTCCATGCTAGGCCTTACTTAGAACTATTCTAGCTTAAAAATCTAATATTTACAAACCAGGATGGAGTCCAGTTTTTAGGTTATCGAAGTGCTCTGACTGTGTTTTGGAAAGTCATGCATGTGCATGGGAACTAACTTTTTTTTTTTTTTTTTTTTTGGAGAAAAAACATCCTCCGAGTTAGTTTCAGTAGAGTTCTCAATTATCATGTTTGATGATGTTTCTCTAGTGTGACGAAGGGGAGCGGGTGGTCTCAGAGGAGGAGATCGAGGCTGCTTCTCTCAACTGGAGCAAAGGTTTGGACAGTCGCCCAGTAACCAAAGAGAGGCAGCATCCCATGTAAGCATCAAAATCGTTTTACATTGTAGGCATTTAGCACATGCTCAGTATCCAGAGCGACTTACAGTGAGTGAGCAGGAAGAGGTTCAGGGGCCTTTTTGAGGACCCCATGACACATTGATGGACAACAGGAATCCAACCCGAGACTTGCTAGTTATGGAGCACTCTCACCAACCACAATGTTATACTGCATGGGTCCTTGTTTGGGATATAGTTGGGGAGTCCTACAGGTCAGAAAGACCAACGCATAACCAAAAGGAAACAGATTTGATCCGTCAGCTGTTCTATGTCATGCTGAATATTGAACCCCTATGTACTCATTTGTTGTAAGTCGTTCTGGATAATAAGGTCCACTAAGTAACTAAAATCATTCATAGAAATATTTTCCCACGCTTAGGATTTTGAGATTGTATAAGCCACATTAATAAGCTTTATTTCTGTGTAATATCCTTTTAGCCCTGTTTCACTCTTTTTGAGAAATGCCAGAATCGGAACGGAAGCTTTTTTTTTTTTTTTCTTCTTCGTTTTTTTTTTTTACTCGAACAACAGTGAACTTGAATAAGTTTCATCACACAGGGGCCCTTTAAACCCATTCAGAGCCTGTTGTGCAGTTTACAGTTTCAAGAAAAGCACTGGGAAAACCAACCTGTTTTCCTCAGCTCCTGCAAAGTTGATTTATAAGGTTTCCATCCAACAGCAGTAGAGCAGAGTTTGGTGCAACAGTGAGGTCGTGTCCTGAGAATTTGACCAAGAGATGAGCCAAACAGAATAAAAGCCAAGTCTGTGTTTCTCCTGTCAGTCTGCCTCAGGAGGGCAAGCGTAACGTCCTGCTGACCAGTGCCTTGCCTTACGTCAACAATGTCCCCCACCTGGGCAACATCATCGGCTGCGTCCTCAGCGCTGATGTCTTCTCCAGGTGCCAGTTTAGATCTTGTAATCTCTCTAATCTTTTCTCCTTGTTTGAATTTGCTTTGACTGGTTTCATTTTAGTGTCATGCACGAGCTTACAAAATATTGATAATCCATGCACAAAATTTCATACTGTGTGTATCCTTATTTGCAAATGAAATCCATGCTACAAAGACTGGCATATTCATGCACACATAAGTGCTTATATAATCCTTGCATGCCTGTAATATGTATTTCACATCCATATGAGTAATGCAGTGAAACCTTACCAATAGTCACTTTTATTTACTCTCATGTCTCTTTTCTCTTTCTCCCCGTATTTTTTTCATTATGTCTCTTTTTTCTTGTTTTCCATTTCTACATCTCTTTCTTTTTCCTCTTCCATATTCTCCTTTTTCTCTTCCACCTTCTTTTTCTGTCATTTCTCTCTCCAACACTATTCCTTGTCCTTGTCCTTGTCCAGGTATGGCCGTCTGCGTGGCTGGAACATGCTGTTTGTATGCGGTACAGACGAGTACGGCACGGCCACAGAGAACAAGGCCAGAGAGGAAGGACTGACGCCGCAGCAGATCTGTGACAAGTACCACTCCGTCCACGCCAGCATCTACAAGTGGTTCCAGATTGACTTTGACTTTTTCGGCCGAACCACCACCAAGAAACAGACAGAGTAAGTGCAGGGAGGGAAGGAGAACACAGCTGGCCTGTTTGAGGGCAAGATAGGAAAAGAGAGTCCACTCTTATGTGAGAAAGTGTAGATAGTGTAGGTAGATTGAATAAATGAAATGTAATCCATGTAAACGTGTTTACATTTAGCCTTTCAATAGGAGCACATATGAATTTTACCTGGGCTTACCTCATATCGTGCAGCAAAAGGAAGGGTATCTTCTTCAGTGAAGATAAGACTTTAATCCATGGACTCGTTCAATGAGCAAGATTAAGAAGATAAAAAATCAGTGTGTTTTGCCCGTTGCTTTTCATAGATTACAACATGAAAAATATCAAATAGAACCAACTTCTTTGAAAAGTGAAACAAGCTCATAGATTATAGACCGTTTTTTAATTCATGAAAAATACATTAGATGTCCATTCTAAAAGTTTAAATCTACCAGTCCAGCACCAAAGAATACCTTCAGAGTCTTTATCATTGTTATTATTGGGTTTTTTTTGTTTTTTTTTTACATTTCACTTTGTTTTACATAGCAAATGAATGAAGCTGAATTCTCTACTTTCATTTCCTTTCTCTGTATTACCTTTGAAGCAAAGTTTATGTATTTCATTAGCCAACCTAGCAGGACAGTGTTCATTAATCTATGAGTTTGGACCCACATTATGTCTGGGCTGCTGTCTGTCCAGTCACGATGTAATGAGAGTGGCAATATGTTTACAAGCCTTGCCAAACGACAATGTTTTCTTTTTTGCTTCCCAGTTCATTAAGAACCTGTGATGAATCTCTCCTCTCTCCTCTGTCGCCCATTCAGCATTGCCCAGAACATTTTCTGGCGGCTCCATGAGCGAGGGTTCCTGGTGGAGGACACAGTGGAGCAGCTACGCTGTGAGAGCTGCCAGCGCTTCCTGGCCGACCGCTTCGTAGAAGGCATCTGTCCCTTCTGCAGCTACCCAGAGGCCCGCGGGGACCAGTGTGACAAGTGTGGGCGGCTCATCAACGCCGTGGAGCTCAGGGTTAGTGTGGAGGGATGGGTTGTACGTATGTAGTGATGATCAAGAGAAAGAGGAGGTTGATGATGGTGAATCTCTGATCATTATAAAGAGGATGATGATGGTGATAGCAACTGCCATACCATTTTTTTTCCTTAAGTATATATTTAAGTGTTAGACATTAGTTTGGGATATTCAGTGCATTCTAGGAGTGAACTTTCATACATTTCCCATGATGACTTTTGACATCCCGCAGAATAGCCATGAACTTGCTGTATTCATTCAAAGGTGGGCATAGAAACCTCGCAATCTTCTTGTGAGTTCTTTGAAAATCGGGATGTCAGCTCCTGTTCCTCAAAACACAACAAGTCATGTGGCAGCACTGCATTATGGTCTGAAAAAATTAGTCTCTCTGCCTCTTCTACAATGGAGTTTTCCCTGTGTGACCGCTGAACACTGGTGCAGAATAGCAAGTCTAGAAAGAAGCTTGGTTTTTTTATACTCAGGGGCGGACACCAAAGTCGGACGTTTATCATTAATGTTTTAGATGGCAGATTTTTTTTTCTTCTATCAGACTCCACTGTGACTACACTGGAAACAATAAACAGTGCACACAGTATCCGGTGTTTACTACTCTTGGCCACATGATCTGCAGCAATAAGAAAAATACTCCACCATATAGCACAATGGGCCCAGAAAAGCAACGTGCATTGACATTAGCTAGTTTCTTTTAGCATTGCTTGCATTTTTAGGTGGATTTTTTTTTTCTTTTAGTCAGTATCAGTTGCACCAGCGCAGACTTGCTTGGCCTAACCAGCTTTGATCATTACTGACTGCTGTCCTCTACAGGAACCCCAGTGTAAAGTCTGTGGAAAGACTCCCATCATCCGCTCCTCCAAACATCTGTTCTTGGACCTGCCCAAGGTATGTTTTTCCACACTGCACATCCACAGCCTGGTGGGTCCTTACCCCAGTTTAAGATCTGAATCGATGCATATTCACTGGGCTCAAGTCAGAGATAGCTCGCTTTTAGAAAGTGCAAGTATGGTAGCACCAGTCAAACATAGCACGCATCCTAGAACTATACAACTCTGTCTAAAGTCATGGTTTTAGAATGTTTTCATTATCACGCATTCTCATCCTCCCTCTGTCTTTCACAGCTGGAGGCTCAGCTGGAACAGTGGCTGGACAAATCGACCGGCACAGGAGACTGGACAGCCAACGCCAAACAGATCACCCGCTCCTGGCTGCGAGACGGGCTCAAACCTCGCTGCATCACCAGGGACCTGAAGTGGGGAACACCAGTGCCTCACCCCGACTTTTCAGAGAAGGTCTGTCATTATCTGTTACCTTAGAATAAAACCATTTGGCTCTCAAGTCACAAACCTTGGTTTCAGATGGAAATCAGATGAAACAATTTACGGTGCGCAGACCGAAAGATCCGATGTTTACATTACATGTTAGCATTGTAGCATGAGGGACTACAAACATGTTACTAGGGCATTTCTCTTCACATGATGACGTTAAAAGTAAAACTAGACTTGTTGTCGGCTTCTTGATTCATTTTGAAAAAGACGAGGGAAATAGGGAGAGATCGCAAGTGAGCTGTGGTGGTTGAGCGAGCTAGAGAGAGAGTGAAGAGAGCGACCAGCAGTGGCGAGAACAAAACAGCTGAATCAGATAAATTAAACTTTGTTTTTTGATTGTTTGACAGCGGTTACATTTTAAAGCACAAATAAACCCGTCCACACCTCCACACAAACCTGCAGGAAGGATTTGGTGGTGAATGCAGCCTTACATGTAACCTAGGTGTATGAACGGCACTATAACAAAGTTTACTTTGTTTCACTGTCGTCACATTTCAATTATTAATCTTACATAGCCACAAATAGACACATTACCTCATCGCTATGCATCCTGCAAACAGCTTATGGGAAATGCATTTGTCCACAGGCGCTGCTAAGATCAACACAACATGAATGTTCCTTGTAGTAGATTTAATTTATTGTTGAAAAATCAGAACCACTGTATCCTTGTCTCACATTTTCATTATATTTTTCATCTGCATTTGGTATGCATTATGCCTACATGAAAACCATCATATTAATCACTCTCTCTGCCCACTCATTGTGGTACAAAGATGTTCAGCAGTCGTCCCAAACAGAGTTATGCCGTCCTGGGGTTTTCCAGCTGTGACTTGTCTTAACATTTTGAAAGCTTCTGTTAGTCTGAACCTATTGAACTAAGCTTGGCCTCTAAAGTGAATTGTGCCAGTATCTTTTCAGCTGAAGCACATCGTAGCTTTACTGATCATTTTTTCCCAAACATTATGTAATGTACTTTGTTTCCTTGTCTCAGTTAATATGAGTTGACTACTCTAATAGTCAACAACACCATTAAATCGTTGAGTCAAGTATCCTGAGGATTGTAAAAGTCAGTTTGATTTTCGGATTCAGTTCATTCGCACTTAATTTCTGTCATACACAGAAATGTAAAAATATGGTACTACATCATTGTGCTGAATAACAATTGGAGTGAAAAACGTGGCCATCGTCGCTCACAATTCTCTTGTTTCCTCTGCAGGTCTTCTACGTGTGGTTTGATGCCCCTATCGGCTACCTGTCAATCACTGCCAACTACACAGACCAGTGGGAGAAGTGGTGGAAGAATCCTCAGCAGGTACTCTCCTTCACCTCACCTGTTGGAAGAATTTATTTCACCAGCCAACCAGCACACTGATAAGGAAAATCGCCACTTAATTTTCCCGCTGTACAACATAAAATAGTTCTCAGTACTTTTCACTGCCCCATTCAGACGAGTTATTGTGAAAAATAAACAGAAATATGAATCAGATTCATATATAGTTTATCGATAGATACAATAAACAAACAGACAATGCGTGAGTATACAGTATATTCTCTTTATGGCATTATTTATTTCTCCCATACTGGCATCAGTCTCAGAATTTCATCAGGAGTTACAATCAAGAAAGACTAAAATTACTGGGTTACAGTCTTTCATCTGTTCATTGTCCAGCCTTTATGTCCCCATAGCCTAATAATATCAATGAATGTAGGAAAATAAACAAAAATAATCAAAAACAGCTGAGGCAGATTTTCCTCTTTTTTAGGTAAATATCCACCCAGTGCATTGAAAATGTGTAAAAACGCCCAATTACTCATTTACATGTGGATTTTATGAAAACGCAATCGTTACAAACACTTTAAACCTTGTGGATAAAAGACCACTTCTAACATTTGCTCTCACAGCCCAGCTTTCTTCTTCTCTCACTGACTCATCTCATCTCAATCTAAAACCCCAGGATGGAGTCACTGCTGTGTGTGTGTGTGTGTGTGTGCAGCGCGTGTGTGTGTGTGTATATTGGCCTATATTCACAGAGCAGATAGAGCGAGATAGATAGGGGGTTGAGGAGAGCTGATAAGTCCTCTTTGAACTGGATGATCTCATGATGATCTAATATGATGTCACCCTCACGCTGCAGTTCTGTGTTTGTGCCACTAGGTGGAGCTGTATAACTTCATGGCCAAGGACAACGTGCCGTTCCACAGTGTGGTGTTCCCCTGCTCCCTACTGGGAGCTCAGGACAACTACACTCTGGTCAACCACCTCGTTGCCACAGGTGAGAACTGGTTTTCTTGACGTATTAGTAGAAAGATTGATTCCATCTGTATCTCAGCTGATTAATTGACTGTTGCACTAGTGGATTTATTACTTGACTGATTGTGGGGTTCATGGCAGACTTTTAAAAAGGTTGTTAAAGCTGTAAGTTGCTATTATGCAACTTTAAAATAAACATGAAATTGTTAGGTTTTGCTCTGTGGAAAAAGAACCAGATGCATCCATCCACATTTTTTCATTTACATACTCACAGATCATCATTGATTACGTTCAATCACAGTAAATATTTTAGGGCTTTTGGGCAGCTGAGCAGCACTGATGGGCTCAGCGCTAACAGTTATTTTGCGCTACACGTGTGCCCCGTCTTCCCCACAGAATATCTGAACTACGAGGACACCAAGTTCTCCAAGAGCCGTGGTGTGGGTGTGTTCGGAGACATGGCACAGGACACGGGCATCCCCTCCGACGTGTGGCGGTTCTACCTGCTGTACCTGCGTCCGGAGGGCCAGGATTCAGCTTTCTCCTGGGCTGACATGGCTACCAAGAACAACTCTGAGCTGCTCAACAACCTGGGCAACTTCATCAACAGGTTGGTCGCAATCCGAGACAATGTTTTATTTCTGGGTTTAAAAAAATTAATCTGTTAGTTTGATGACACTGATTGATGTTGAGCACAGTCAAAATTAGGCTTAAATACTATTCCTAAATAACAGATTGTAAAGTAACCTGCACCAATATGGGCATCTGTTTATTAATTTTTGTTTTTTCCCATTATTTTAATTTATTTGAAATTTTTTTAAGCTAGTGATTGACTGGTTGATTGATTGACTGAATTGGTTTATGTTTGCTCATTTATTAATTGATTGATTAATTGATTGATTGAGAGAGGCTTCTGATCAGTCAGTCAGTGAAGTCAATAAATCAGACTATATTGTGCCTGGGCAATATATCAATATTGCATGCATCACAGTAAAGGGATGCAGTTTTCTGAACTTATTAGACTGTTGCAGCTGTTTTATTATTTGCCTTTATTCATCATATCCACATTGATAATGACTGTTAATCAAAAATCTCTTGTGTGTGAATATCTTGTGAAAACACCAGTAGTCATCCCTACAGTATCGTCACAATGTCAGGATCGAGTTATTCAGTCAAAGCTATTGTTTGATATTTGATTTTGTCCTTATCGCCCAGCCCAACTATCTGCTCATCTTTTACACATAAGTGTAATTTAAAAATAAATGAGCAGCTCAACTACCATCCAGTCCAATTACCTGCTAAGTTTTCAAGATTGCTGTACTCTGTAAAAAGTCTGTTGGAGCAATAACTATTACAACAGGTTCACCCCAATTTTCTAAATTTGTTTGGGATGGCGTAATTTAGTCCCAATTACACCGCCTCAGATGGTTTTTAAAAGATCATGGTTAAATCCTGCATCAAAGATTTTTCTCAGCGGCATTTTTTCAGAGTACCTTGATCTTGGTCTGGGGCAGCAGCGTGGATGCTTAATTGGTTCAAAAATATCTTGTAGATTGCATCCAGCCTAAGGTGTTGGAGGTGGAAAGTACTCAGCTTTAGAAAAGGAACTCTGTCCTTGCCTGGATCCAGCCCCTGAATCACTAGATCATTAGCTACACCCAATCTCTCAACACTTTTCAAATTTATAGGCGATTCAGGTTTCTGACGCTCTTTTAATCCAAGAGATCAGCCAGTCATCTTTAAATCCAAACATTTTATTCGCCCTTTGAGACACAGTTGGCTGGACCAACTCATGTAGGTAAAAAAATGTACCGTAAAATTAAACAAGAATGTTATTTGATTGATTGGGGAAAATGCAGTCACTTTAATTCAGCATAAACCATTCTTGATCTAGGCATTTTGGTCCGTCAGACCTTCCTCAGAGGCTGAAACATGTAAAATAAGAAATAGTTTGTTGCATCAGACATGAGAATAGCTGTTTGAATATAAACATCTTAGTGCTACACACATGAAACGCTTTTGAAAAACGACTTGTCCCAGACTCAGCTACAATTTAGAGGCAGTGAAGGAGCTCACACTATAAAGGAGCTCATGATGCGTCTCGCAGTCGTAGCTGCAGTCCGTGGTTTTGTGCTCCGTCTGCATCGTGTCTGCACTTTTGCACTTGGCCTCACACGGCCTGCGTTGAGCAGTGACACATTAATGAAAAAAACTTTTCTATCCGTCTGCTATAAGGAGACTCATTGCAGTATACGGTTGTGTTAGTTTATGCTGGCAGGGTATTGCATTACATCTGGCAACAAAATCTATAATTTATGAACAATTAGCAAGTCAAGTAACAAGCCCTTCCCTCTCTTTGCCCTCACTTTCCCTCCTCTCTCACTGTCTTTCTCTATCCGTTCCCCTATTTTCCCCAACACCCTTTTCCTCTCTCTCTTTCCCCTCTTTCTCATTCACCCTCTCTGTCTCTCTCCCCCTCCGTGTCCCAGAGCCGCGATGTTTGTCAGTAAGTTCTTTGACGGCTGCGTTCCTGTGACGGAGCTGCAGCAGGAGGACAAGAAGCTCCTGGCTCAGGTGGGCTGGGAGCTGCGTCAGTACATCCAGCTGCTGGACAAAGTCAAGTAAGAACACTCAAATCACAGGTTGTCAAAAGCAAAGCTGAGGGGTGCTGTGTCAGAGACTGAAAATGATATGGGAGTCATTTCAACTGACGTGACTCTGGAAAAGTTAAATTCTTTTTTCTTAAATCCGTTTAATTCCATAATTCTAAAAATAATAGAAAAGTGTAGAGAAAAATCAATGAATGTTTTCAATTTGGTTTCATCAGAAGTGCTAAATTGGTAATTAATTAAACCATGTTTCATATCGACATTTGATGTAAAATGTAACTGTAAAACCATAAATGAACTGGGCCTGAAGTTTTTATTGTGGGTTGTGGCTGCGCTACTTCCTCAAATTTCGGCTAGCTTTGGTCTGCCGTCAATTTCATGTCATCAACATGCTGAAATATTTCGCCAGAATCCGTGATGCCCTGAAACACATCCTGAACATCTCTCGCCATGGCAACCAGTACATCCAGGTCAACGAACCCTGGAAGAAAATCAAGGGAGGAGACTCGGAAAGGTGAGTTGGTCTTGTTCACCTCAACTCAATATGTGTGTCGGTAATTCTTTACAAAGGGTGTGGATCTGCAAATGTCGCAGTTTGTGAACCGTTACACAGATGTGTGTGCAATTCTCATTCTCAATCAAAACACACAGAGGCTGACTCTTCATATTATAAAATATGGAGAAATATTCAAAATCATGAATGCAAAAAATTATTTTATATAACAAAGATTGATATTAAATTTTTTTTGTATGAAATTTTAAGTACGATTAATTTATCCAATTTGAAATAAATAAATAAATACTAAGATAAGCTAAAAAAAATTTACATGCAAGATGTAACTGACAGCTCTCTTTCTCCGTTCCTCATCAGGCAGCGTGCGGGCACAGTAACGGGTGTGTCTGTGAACATCGCGTGCTTGCTCTCGGTGATGTTGCTGCCATACATGCCAACCGTCAGCCAGACCATCAGGGACCAGCTCAACGCGCCCGACGCGTGCATCAATACCATGTTGCAAGGCGCCGGCACCTTCGTATGCGCCCTGCCTGCTGGCCACCGCATTGGCACGGTAAGCATGGCCTCAAAAGACACACACAGAATAGGATTGCGGGACCTGCAAAAGGTTTAGAAAGAGGATGCAATAATTATCCGGGGCTCAGCCTTTGCACAAGTTTCTTTCAGGCCACTTGTCCCATCACTTCTCCTCTAATTGTGGTGACTTGTGTCTGCTGCACACTTCTGCAGCAGCCTGTTAACACTGCATAGGGTTTGCGAGGCATCATGACAAGTCTTCAGATGAGGAGCAGCTTGTGTTTTTTTTTTTTTTTTTTTTTTTTCCTAT
>OMLF01017126.1:39575-58670 GCA_900302615.1 Holocentrus rufus | reverse complement strand
CCCCCCCCGCTCGCCCTCCCTCCCTCTCTTCCGTCTGTTTATTTTGTCAGTCCCGTCGTCTGTGTTGTATTCATTATAAAACATTGTTTACAACCCCAGATCTAGGTTGCCGCTTTTTCTTTGCGGTCTGATGGTGATGGTGATGTTTGATGGTCCCTGTTGTTTACTAATTGACGCTCTTTAGAATTAAATCCTTAAAAAAAAAAAAAAAAGGAAAAAAAAAAAAGAAAGTCAAGTCAAGATGTAGTATTTTACACTTTATTGTGTGTGTATGTTAATAAACCATAATGCTGATTTGAACCTTTTTCTCTTTGTGTATTTTGCCATTGTTCAACATGGGTGTTGTCAAAAAATTTGAGCTGACAGAGTGTAAACAACAACTCCAAACTGATCATTGTTTATCTAGATAAGCTATGGTATGCCTGGTTTTCACTCCTCGCTGATGATTGTAATTGGAGACCGATGCTGATGTAATGTTGCACTATCTGTAGGTTAATATATCAAGCAGTGAATTCACTCTCAGTGTATTCTCTGCTTTGCCATAATTTCATTTAATTATTAAATTATTGTTTGCCAGTTTATGGGTGGACAAAGGGCTTTTCCGCCCCTCTTTGCTCCGCATAACGCTTCCACACGGATTCAGACTGAATATAAGTATTTGAACTCAGAGGGAAAAAAATCAAATAGCAGTGACTGTTATCGTATAAAGTTATTATCGCCCTAATCATTCACAGGCTATTGTTTTCTTTTGTTTTTCAGGTAAAAGGGGTCTGGGGAATTTCCAGCTACCAAGCTCCTTTCTTTCTGTCCTGTGCCCTTGGTCAAGGTTCCACGCCCCTCTCCGCCTGCCACACACACACACACACACACACACACACACACACAGACACACCAGCTGTCGGAATCCTTCCCCTATATGACTGAGACCAACTGATACAGCTGTTAACATGTACTGGAGATACAGTAAATATTTTACCCTCAGTGTGCCCTTTCTTATCGTCTTACTGTGTTTGCCCTCTTTTCCCGGGTCCCTGACAGCCAGACACCTCGCCTCATCAACAACTGTGGGAGCTGGCCTGTTGGCGAGAGCCGTGAAAGACGTACACGACAAAACCTTGCTCTGTGTTTTGGATAAAGTGTCATTTCAACTCCAATGTGAGTCCCTAAGGCCGTCAAACACAGGTAAGATTTTAAGGCGATTTTGCCAATAATTCTGACTAACAGAATTTTGACTTGAAGCCTCCGCTCCCCGCCGCACACTGCCGTTGCATTCATCTCATTTGCCAATTCCCTTCGCTGCTAAAGCCAATAGTGCAATTCCCTATTGTCTCGAGCAGATGCCCATTAATCATCACCTTTACATTTTATTTCCTCAAGAAGAAGCCCATTTATCATCTCTTATATAAGTGGGTCCTGCGTTCATACAGTGGCACACTCTCTTTATGTACACACACTCAGAAGTTAATTCACAACATTTTTGGAAAGTTATTAAGCCAGCCACTCAACCCCACCTCACCCCGGATTTAATGGCTACATGCCACATCCACTTGTTGTTAGGCATGATTTCCCTGTTTAGAGCTTTAGGAGACTTTCCACACAATCTTGTTAATCTTGTTAACCAATTAACCCCTGTTTACCCCCAACCGCTTCCTCTTCTTACCCACCCTTCCCTGTTTTCATTCGCTCCCAAGCCTCATTCTGCCCCACAACTGTATCCACCCTCTGCCTCTCTCCTCCCTCCCTCCTTTGGTCCAGGCATTCACGCGCCTCACCTGTCCAGACCCATTCAGGGAATCTGGCAAACTGGAAGATGCAGCGGCTCTGCGCTCCTTGCCTTCTCCTCTCCGTAGCGGCTTTTCGCCTTTTTTTTTTTTTTGAAATCAGTTCATCTCTGCATCAACTTTTCCTTGCTTGCCGCCTGGTTTCAGCTCCAGTGTTGGTGTTGTTATTTTTGTTATTAGCAGTATGGGTAAGGAAAATTAAAATAACCATACACATTGCAATAATACATAATTTGGAGCTGTGGATACTACTTTGAAATCCAAATGTAAAAATATTTAATGACAGAGCATTGCAATCAGTCTCCATAATCACTGCTCAGACTGCGTAAGGTAGACTGATTATTTCCACTTACTTTTAAAATTGTAATTATTTTGTTTCCAATATCACCAGTATATGTGAGTCAGATGTACTGTTTTTTTCCCCAAGACTTTAATTTGAATGTGTTATTTTTACCGTCTCAAAACACTTGGAGCGTCATTGATTTGTCAGTGATTTCTCGGCGCTGACTTACATGTCAAAGATAAGACATGAGAAAGCCAAAAGTTAAAGCCAAGCCAAAGGAGAGACTGTGGGGCATTAAACATTAAAAGCCTGTCTGAACAGGTGGGTATACTGGCAGCGAGACAGACACTCCAGGCTCTTCCTCCGTCCTTTTCTTCCCTTCCTCATAGTTTCCCCGTACCTGCAGCAAAAACAAAGGTTTTGGAGCGATTGGCGCTCCCGGTAGCCTCCTCTCCGTGGTCGAGAAGTCCTGCCTGAACACTTAGGAAGCCTAAATATCTACTTTGTCCAGTGTGGCAGGGGTTGCTGGGGCTGGGGAGTTGGAGGAGGCAGAAACTGGCGCGGGGGAGAATTCAAGTTTGGTTCTGCCAACGCGTACAGCTGCTTTTCCACCACAGGGTCAAGAATAACCTTGGCTTAATTAGTATTTATGTTGTTAATCCCCCCCCCTAAGAATATTTGTTCTGTATCTTTATCCTGCTTCAAAAATATTTTTTTGTTACTTTGTTTCAACTTGGCTATATACATTCATCAATTTCTTCATTCATTCATTAATTGTCTTTGCCCACTCAGTCCTATTCATGATCGCAAGGTGGGCCATAATTCAAAATAAAATTACAATACTTTGTTGCCTTTGCCACCCGCATTTTCCAGCTGGGCCTGAACCCTCGACAAACCCTGATCGGCAATGCGGTGGAAGCGTCTTTTGACAGATTGGGGGTCTGGCCTGGCCCGATGTGGAACACCAAAATAGACGGACATGATATATAGTACATGGTATGTCTCTGTGCCCATCTGGGCCATTTGCCTCTGAGACTCTTTCCCTTGTAAGTCACATTTGATCTCTCCCGGCTGAATTCGCCACTCCCCGCTCCCACTGTCCTCATAGCTCAGCTCCCTAACACGCTCGGTATGGGGAAAATGATCAGCTGGGATCCATGCTCAAACAAAATATGGATAGGATATACTGTAGTTGTTATTTATTCGTTTATTTTTTTTTGTGATGTCTCTCTGGTCAGATTCCCAGTGCAAACAAGTGCAGCTGTAATGTCCATCTCAGGTCACAGGATCAATAACAGAGATTTATCATGCTTCATTTGTCTTATGTTGTTCATAGAAGCAGGCAAATCAACCGCTGGCACCCACATTGTCAGAGGAGCTGTACGCAGCCGACAAAGATGTTTTAATTATCATGTTTGTGTTGGCAACCTATGCTTCAATCTGTGTCTCGGTAAACTATTCATTCACCCGGGGATTTACAGCAGTTACTTAACTCCAGCCTTGTTCAGTTGGATGACTCATCAGAGATCCTTTATCTACTTCTGCTGTCCTACCTTTGTCACCAATACATCACCTGACTCCAACCCTGAGCTAAATAGTATCCGCAAACAGTTGTTACACTTTGTATTAATTTACAAAAGTGACAGATGGGTTTGGGATTTGATACACAGGACGATACAATGGGCGCCAGGAAATTAAGATAATCCCGGGAACGTAATTGAAAGTCGATTTAATATACTTTTCTGTGAATGAAAGCGCATGATTTCCCATTATATTATAATAATCTTGGCAGAGTAAAATCGTTCAAATTGACATTTCAAGCAAATTTAAACAAATGATTTGCAAATAATATTTAAGCCTCGTCTTTCTCACACAATTTCTGAACAGGCTGCTTTCAGCTCTATCAGCAGCTGTTAGGTCTGCTCCTGTACTTTGTCTTCTTCTAGTGCAAGGTACAACTAAGATTGTGTTTACCAAAAGGCACAGAAAATTATTTTTAACCCCTTAGGTCCCAGCTGTGATCTGATCTGATCTTTATGGGGAAAATGAGATTTAACGTAGTCTCTTCATTGTAGACAAGTAGATCTGATCTCTACCATACCGCCTTAAATAGCCTTTTTAAATCCATCTCAAATCCAGCTGGTCTAACATGTCAACAAGATAGTATTTATCATGTAGTAATAACTGATGCAGACACAGAGTAGACGGTTGGTTACAAACTGTACATTTTAATGAAGTGATTTCATTTGAGGTGTTTGATAAACTACAGGGGATAATTTATTGGGAACAGATGTGAGAGTGTGGCTGAAAACAATGTCCTGCTACACAGTCTAGTTGGCAAGGGCTTTGAAAACTGAATAACAGTGTACTATGTGGGCTGAAGCTCGTGTGATCACATTTATAAGGCGCTTTGCTGCCACCCAATGTTCATCGATCAGCACTACAACCAAGAGAAATCGGGGAGGGCCACAGGACAGAGACTGTTTGGTGAAAGAAAAAAAAACAAAAACATTGAACCACAAAATGTATTCATACGATGCCATTAAATTAAAGTGAAATTAGTTAAATATTTGCCCTTATTTAAAACCACCCAGTGTTCATTTGGCAATATTCATGATACAAAGCACTGCTGAGAACTTTTTTGTGCTCACATTTGGTAAATAGTATTTTTCACCTTGTGTCCCTTTTCCCAAGTATATGTCCAGTTTTCTCTTTCAATATAATATTTAAATGTGATCAACTTCAACCAGTTCTAATATTTACGTGATTTTGGTATGGTCAAATTGCTTTTAAATGAGTTTAATTATGAAGCATGTAGCCATGAGTGCAATGCAATCTTTATTTAATTCATTTGATTATGAAATGGTTGGAGAAAAAAAAAAAAAAACATTATTTCTCCCAGGGAGTCAAAGGAGTCATGCTTACAGCACTTGGTTTTATTGTTCAGTTTCCATGACCACAGATGTACAATACAGTTAATTTATAGGCAATGACAAAGCAGATTAAAAGTTTGTCTGTGGCATCTGGTCTCAGTCATAATAATATAGTTACAAGCGACTGAGCATGAAGAAACATAAGGTACACAGGCATATTTACAAGCGTTCCTTCCGTGACTTGCCCCCGACATGCACACGTGTGCTCCTGCTACAACATTGAGAGAATGGATCTTGATTTTTGTGCACAGTTGAAGACGCGTCCTCAATCTTTCATGTGTCAACTAGCCATCCGACGGCACCGTGAAGCGCTTTAGCTGACCAAAGCATATTGTACATACCCAGTACTAGTGTGAAAGGTTCGAAAAGGGAATGGAAGAATTTCACTTATAATACTAATGATTATAAAAACAACCCAGTCTAAAACTTAACAAGCTTAACAGGGAACTGCAATCAGTGGCATGTATAGAGTGGACAGATGCATTTTTCGGCTGATATCAAATCAATGCGAGATAAAGGAAGAGGATGGGGAGAGTAGACACGAGCATTTGGTCTCCATTTCTGATGTTCGGTCTTCCCAACTTTCTAACATTCGGCTTTTGTGAAAGAAAACAAAAAAAAAGGCTGAGGTGGAAATAAGAGAGCATGAGAGGGATGGCAGGAGGGGGATACAGAGACCCCCCTTCCCCTCCCTCCGCTCTCCATCCCCCTCCTGTTCGACCAATGTCTCCACTCTCCTGGACCGGTCCTCGTTTTGCTTATGTTTATTTGGAGAGCTTCTTCATCCTCTGATCTAGTGCAGAAAAGTTCTCTTCTACTGCCACCAGGTTCTCCTTCATGGTCTGTTGGACCTGGGGGAGAGGAGGGAAAAGAGGGGGTCAGATGAGGAGAAAGGGAGAGAAGAGGTGGGGAGAAGAAATTTATGGAGAAGCTCCAGAGAGACTCCTGACTATCAGGACAAAAGAAGTGGCTGGTGACTCTGCGTGTGTCAGAGAAGACAAGTGGACCACTGAAAAACATAAGGTGATTTTCTATATAAAGTGATGGTGACGGTGGATGATGTGTTCTGAAAGGGCCACGTCAAGGTCGCATTCAGAAAACCACTAAAGCTTACATTAACAGTGTTAATGTAACGGCGATTTTAACTATGAGGCTAAAGAATAAGAGTGCATGATGTGGAAAGCAATGGCCTGAGTTTTCAGATTGTAGGAGGTTAATTTCGCACTAACAGCGTCAGGTAAGAGGGTTTTGTTCTTTCACCCCGGGGGCCTTGGACTC
The DNA here is from genome assembly GCA_900302615.1 of Holocentrus rufus. Lineage (NCBI taxonomy): Eukaryota > Metazoa > Chordata > Actinopteri > Holocentriformes > Holocentridae > Holocentrus > Holocentrus rufus. The sequence continues at coordinate 52,395 of OMLF01017126.1, read as the reverse complement.
TGAAAGCACAGGTTGACAGACTGAGCGAACGAGTGGGTGACAGAAAGCCTCTCTCCTGCACCCTGTGACCGCTCCTCCAGGCTGTGAATAGGTGAGCTCGCTGCATTCTAAAAAGGATCTCACTGAATACATCTTGCAGACAGCTTTCTTTTTTATTGCATTATAATAAATCAATGCCTTAATGTCAATTTGTCAAGTTCGTATTAATAAATCCTCAGCATTTTCTCTCACACCGTGACAGAGCGTCCATACACAGCAGCATCAGGGCCTTGTGAAATACCAGACTAAAAAACACAGTTCAGTCGCTCTTGACCATGTAAAGAGATTACTTCCTGTAACACAATAGCAGTTAATCCATTGTTGGCTATCTTTTTGTGTGAACAATAAAGAGAGATTAGCTCCACAATGGTACAAGTACGCTTCTCTGGTAGAGACAGCAAAGTCCTATTAGTCCCACAGTAACCGTCTTTCATTTGACAGCATTATGCTGTATAGCTCACGCTGTGGTAAATGCCTAAGTGGCCAAAATTGTAATTGAATTTCACACTCTTGCAGCGGTGGCAATGGTCTATGTTGGCCCAGCTCTACTGAATATAAAGGTAAATCTGTATGAAGCATGCTTTTACATTTTATACACGACCCATCAAAGAAGCTTGAATTTCCTACCTGTGTTAGCAGGGTGTTATTGTCCTTCAGAGAGTTATTGATCATCTGCTGAGTTGTGTCCAAGTGGGTCAACAACTGGCCAAACTGCATGGCTACGAGAGGGAGAGAAGGAGGGAGGACAAAAGAATAAGAGGCATAAAGCATTAGATGTCAAATTTATGAATCTATGCTCAAAACCTAAAAGAAACTTTTTTCTTTAATTGCCCTACTCTTAGCTAAGAACAGAGGCGATGGAGGCAGACAAGGATGAATCTTAAAATGATGAATACGTGTATGCTTGAAAAGCTAAAAGATAAAGCATTATTTCTTTTCACTTGTTTGCCTTCTTTGGGAGCAAGAAAGAGAGACAAAGACAAACAAGTGCAACTAAAGCCTATTGACCGAAGAACCCCTCAGCTGCAGACTGTGACAGATCGGTGCAGCGAGAAGCTGGATGATAAATGACCTCTTTTGGCACTCAGAAATAAATTATCAATATAATCTATTAATGCCAGCGTTCTGCTTTCATGTGCTAAATAATAAAAAGATGATAATGTGATATATAATTCCATGCATCTCATTTCTCCCCAAGGGGGTGTTTAATAGTATTGCGAGATTTAGTCTAATTCCATTACCATTTTGAATCCTTTCACTTACTTTTTGCCCTTTGTTGTAATAGAAAGGCATGGTTTAGGCTAATTCCATTATCCGTTTGAATCCCATTTTCGCTTACTTTTCATCTTTTGTCTCACACACAAATTTCCATTGGGGATGCAAATCTCTCAGCCTAAATTTTACTTCCCCAGTACCGCCACAGTTTGAAACATGTTCCTCGTTCAGACTGTTATGTTCCACAGCTATACAGTACATATGAATGTTTAATGCCCCTCCCCAGCCCCCATTAACCTACATACATTCTCTCCTTGAACTCTCAAGGGTGTCATTTCAAGGTTGTTTCCCCTCACATAAAAGAATGGAATATAAATGATCAACTTTTCATTGTTAATATCCTTACAGTGGGTGGAAATTGCCAGAGAGCCCCTGGAGCAATATTATTACAATATTTGCAATATGAACCAGTTCCTTAACACCAACACACTGATGTAACATTATGGGGTGAAGTGATGTGAGAGGATATTGCTTTTGGCCTACTACCCTGTAAAGAAAAAGTTCCAGGTCCTATGTGTTACCTTGCTCATGCAACTCCTTGACCGCTATGAGCCTCTGCACCACCTGAGGTATGGAGGTGGCCATGGTATCCCACTTCTGCACCAGATCATAAAGCTGCGACACCTGACACACAAACACACACAGGCACAGATGTTCAGCATTTAAAAGACTACGTTCACTTCATGCTACCCAAGGCTCCAATGTTTTCCAAAGCTTCTTAATGGAATAATCATCTGATGTTGCCAATGGCAACAAATAAAATGCTAGACATTAGGTTAATACTAACACTATTGACAAAATAGATTTCAGCAAGAGTAATTTACATATGGGGACTTAACTAACAATTATTTTCATTGTTGATTAATCGATCAATTTTTTTTCCAAAAAAAAACAAAAAAAAAAACACATATTATATACATATTATACACCATCCTGACAAAGAACACTTATGAGATGATAAATGTATTTAGTTTGGTACTTTTGTAAAATATTTACACACAAGAGATTTTTGATAAACAATCATTAGTAATGTGGATATTATGACCAAACATGTAGAAGCTAACAACAGAACAGCCATAACAGTAAGTAAGTTCAGAAAATTGCACCCCTTTACTGTAATGCGGCCTTTGAAATCAAGAAGAGCCAAAACTTATGTCATATCACTATATAATGATATCCAAAATCCTGGACATCTAGTCTCATATCATGATATTGATATAATACTGATATATTTTGCAGTTTGCAGTAATAAGACAGTAAGTTAGTAATGACCAATGAACACTGTTTTGGAATTAAAGTATAAAATCTCAAAAGGTTACCAACCTTGTTTTGTGTTTCAGCGTCCTCAATGGCTGCCTTGTGCTTAGCGATCTCATTCATCTTCCCAAGGACACTCTACATGGAGAGCATTTGTCAGAGAGAAAACAGTCAAAACAAAACAACACTGAGGTTAATTTCCCCTAACAGTGGAACTGGAACAGAAATGGATGCTGAATATAGCATCTATTTTAGATAAAGCATTCAGATAAGTACTGATGAAGTACTTATAGATTGGGGTATTGAAACTGTAATTTCTAGCTATGAGAGTATAAAATGTTTCAAGCTTAAATTACTGTTTGCCAAGAGGATGAAATAAGAGGTTTTCAATGGAAAACATGCTACCCAGAGTCGAATTTAAGATTGCAAATGACTTACTTACATGACTTACTTACAACAGATCCTAATTAATTTTAGAAGACTTCCTTTGCCCTCCAACTCTATGCTATGTGCTCTATGCCAGCAATTATTTACCTGCAGTCTGGCCTCCACCTGATCCAGTGTGGTGGCGTCAAGTGCACTGACCCTCGCCTGCAAGAGCTCCAAGGTGTCCTGATACAGACAAGTACACGTATGCACGCAAAGACACACACATGCACACACAGTTGTACACAAGTTATATATAATTCTGCAGATAGAATTTGGTGCTGAGTTTTTTTCTGGCGGCAGTGCAACAATAAACAAACTGGCAGGCATTGATGTGATCTTTGATATTTGACCCAGTTCTCTGGTTGCACATCAAATGAAGACTGTTATAAAGACAGAAACTTGACTCCATGCAATGTTCAGAGACAAAGTATTTGACGACTCACCATCAAACTGGTTCCTTGTACCCCAGCACTCAGAGGGCCCTGCAGTATAAACACACAAAACACGTAAAAATACATTTAAATGAGAAAACACTTGAGCTCCCTCTAAAGATTATATTCTGTTTGCACTTTGTGGATAATTATACAGAAATAGCATGAAAAATGCGCCTGTCTGTGAGTTGAAAACAGAAGATAAAGAGAATATATATTGGTGGGAGTGAGATAAAAGATGAGAGAGAATGTGTGTGTGCATGTACAAGAAAGTGTGTGTGTGTCAGTGTGTACCTGTTTGTCTGATCCCGAGCCAACAGCCATCTCCAGCTCAGCTAGACGCTTCTCCAATTCCGCCATCTACAGGGATGGAACAAGGCAACACATGGCTGGTGGAGACAACAGCATCCCGCAAGACATGCATTCACACACATAAACACACCCACGCACACACCTACCTGCCTTTTCTCCTGTTATTTCCGTCAAATATTCCAACAACCCCCTCGCGCGAGAGAAGAAAACGCAGCTCATAGCAGTGAAACACTTGCTCATTGTACCAGTGTAATCTTCCCAGACACTCATTCCAAGTCGGTGCCAGCCCCGCCGCCCCTTCCACCTTACCTTGGCAGACTCGTTGAATTTCTCCTGCTCTGGTCGGCTGTGGAGCTCGTAGAGAACGACTCCATCTGGGCCCTTAGCTGCCGCCGCCTTGCTCTCTCCTGTGCCGCTGCCACGACTGCCCTTGGCTGCCTCCAGCTGGGTTAGCAGACGCCTGCGGGAAGGAAGGAGGCAGAGGGAGATTATACGTTCAATATTGCTATCAAATCCCATGTGCTGCCGCGTCAGTCCCTTCCCTCTCTCTCCCTCCCCTTCCAACCCTTCTGGACTCGACTGTGGACTGTAACACTGCTGTGAGCTTGGCTTTTCACAAACCTGTTTCCACCCTCTTCTCTCACATTTTGGGTTGAGTGTGGGTTTGTTAAAATAATATTTTTAAATGCCTTTTAAATATCAGTGCCTAAACTGTGCCTGAACCTCTTCTCAAGCACAGACCTGAAACTGGAATATAAGAAGCCTGAGCATGCTTTGTTTTGTTGTTTATTATGATGCCATTCTTTAAAAAGCGATATATTCTAGTTATGTCTTTTTTAGATTCTTTATAAAAGAGACCACTTTCCAGTGTGTCTGCTAATGGCTGAAATAAATCTCTGTAAAGCCAGTCACTGCCAGCAGCTAAGACTATCCATGACCAGCACTGCAGCTCATGAAATTATGATTTCAATGATGTTTTGGTTCAAAGATTTTTTCAAACCAGTATTCATTGTTTTATATGGTGAAGCAAGAAAAAAAGCTATGAGTGCATGTGCGTGCACCAAATGACTGCTCATTTATACTTTATACAAAAGAGCAGCGACAAGCCAAAAAAAATGTTCTTGTATTTTTTTCAGTCAAGTCTTAAAACTTGCTTTACAGTGGATAAATGTTACATATGACGTGTAAGGTACTGAAAATTAAAAAAAAAATTTAAAAGAATTTACTGCTTCAGGCACAAATGCGATTGATCACAACAATGTTTTGATGCTTCTTTCTGTTATTGAAGTCTTACAGTTTCCTTTTTTATGTCCAAACATGACAGAAAACATAAAAAGGAAGTGCAAAACACTACTGTAAAATGCAGCCACACTCTAGAGCATTTAGCTTTCAGCATTTTGAAAGACATGCATTCACACTCATTTACACACCTGCGGTCACGCTGGGTTCATACAGGGGTGATGCTTTGGTTGTTCAAAGCACCACAGGGCAGTGAAAACATATTTCCATCAGCAGTTCGGACGTTAATTAACTGCAATCTGGGTTGTAATTCATGCAGGTATTTGTGGGGGAACTGGTGGCATAGCGGCGTCACGTTTCAGTACCCAACCCAACTCCCATCTCACTGCCTACTTCCCTCTTCATCTAGCCACCAGCCCGCCCATCCATCCATCTCCATCCATCCTGAGCTTATTTGCCTAGAGCTCAGTTGGGGTCTGACATGTCCCCGGAGTGAGTTGCCATTCTTGTCATGCCTTCCCCTCAGCTCATCTCTTCCCCTCCCAGACTCCCCTCTCCTCTCCTCTAAATCTATTCAAACAACTGTCAATCCGTCTCTTTGCTCGGCATCCAGTGCCATGTCGAGGGTTCATGAGGGCCGCTGCTTCCAGCTGTACTGTTCTCCTCATCTTTGTTTTCCTTTCTCCCCTTAAACCTTGATTGTAGTCCAGTCTTCAAAGAAATGAACCCCCCCCCACTTCCCTCTATTCATACCCATGCTACCCTTTTCCCTCTCCCTCCCTCCAATCATCCAGCCCCTGCTTACCACCCTATCCCTCAGTCAGGGTCTGACAGGTTGTAAGCTTGAGCTTTCAGATGCCAGCTCTCTTGCTTTATTCTCTTGCCAAGCCCTCACTAACTCCCTCCCAGCTCACCTGGCCAGCGCTCCGTCGGGGTCGGCCAGGTTGATGTGCGCCTGGGGTCCCAGCAGTGAGTCGAGGTGGGCGGAGACCAGCTGCTGTTTGAGCTGGGCCGCCTGCTGGGCGAGCACCACCGGGGTCAGGCGCTCCTCAGCATTGCTTTCCTTTGTGGTGGCCTGGAGGGAGGGGGACACCGAAAGCTATAAATAACTGAGTTCTGAACAGCGATAAGGGACCGATCAAGTTTCCTTAGCAACAATGTAGCAGCCATGGAAGCAGAATTTGGGCCAATCAGGTGCGCCGGTCCCTGCAGAACATGTGTCTCATGCCAGAAAAAATTAAATATCTACTGAGAAGTCTGACAAGTGAAACCCATTTTATACCATAATTTCTCTATTCTCATCAGACAACTTCAGATCCGGTTACACAGCGGGTTCCTGCTGTGATTTTCTCTGCATGATAACAAAATATGATCAAAATATTCCGTTATTTCCCCTGCAGATTGTGATGCCTAGCCAGGTGGTTTATGCTCATACCCGTGCATGTAGCACTTCACTGTTTGGTTCACCGCATTCACCGTGATGAATGATTGCAAAATGTGAGAGAGCTGCTCTACGGAGGTCTTTTAGAAGTTTAAATTGGGACACTGCACCAGGAAAGCAGCTTCTTCCCCACAGCCAGGAAGCATATTTTACCAGCATGACTCGCATGAGTTCTAAACCCACAGATACTGTCATAAAACTGCAGATTTGCAGGCTCAGTTAGGATTTAGCATTGGACTCGTGTCATATGGCAGCAGACACGACTCTGCATGCATCCCAATGATGAATCCAAGTTAATGACACCCGCTGTTTAATTAGGTATTTCGGAGCTGCAGGATCTCATTTTTCTTGTTGCGATGGTTTTATTCAAACACAATTTTAGGATAAATTTCAAGCTTCAATGCACACAAATTGACACACCACACTGAGCTGTGGGTTGGATTCTTAGGTCTCTAGGGCAATGCTATAGACTGAACACTAATGTCGCATCTCTGAAAAATTTTCAGCACTTGCAGAACTTAAAAATACAGGGCAACATGATCTACGAGTATAATAGTGGAAGAACTGATTTGAACGTAGACCGCAAGATGAAGGCTAGAAAATTGCAGTGTATCATCCCTTGCCAACTCCTGAGAGTGAGAGGGGTGTGTGTGTGTGCGTATGTGTGTGTGTCTCTCCACCTGGATGGCCTCCACCTCCTGAGTGAGTTCCTGGATCTCGTTCACCAGCCGCTGATACTTCTGCTGGGGCGTCTCCTTCACTCCACATCCCTCTCCAAGCTAGACAAAAATTAATTAGGAGAAAAGAGAGATGTATGCATATCACACACGAGCAAAAGACAGACTGGGACAGAGGCAGTAGCCTGGAGAGAGACAATCACACAGCACCACAAAAGACTCCTGATTTATCGGAGAATGCATTTAACGGGCAAACTCATTAAAAACTACAGATGATAGAAAGAAAAAAAATGGCCTTGCTATCCTCCAACACGGAATGGCTTCTAAAGATTTTGTATTACAAAAGAATAAAAAGTGAAATAATGAAATTCCACAGAGCGTATTGTACTTACAATTTCATATTCTCCCGACTCATAGCCCACTCTTTTGCTTCTACTGATTCTGTCTGAAAAGTCTGTGAAAGAGGCAGAGAAAGACAAGAGGCAGTGAGAGAAAGAGAGAGTCTGACAATGAAAGAAGACTGGTGTCAATACGAGTCCTTATCTGAGCCAGACCAAGGCTTGGGTTCCAAAAAGATAGATCTGTGTTATTAACCCTGTGACGGATGGGCAACATTTTGATGTGATAGAGGCTGGCAATTTTGTCAGCCTTCCTCTGGAGTGATATTTTATCTCTACACTGCTCTCTGAATTTGCACAAGCTGACTATCCCCATCCCTACTGAAGCCCACAATGCCCACATGTATTGCCTTAAAACATTGCCTGTGCATCAACAACCATTACAAACTGACCAAGTCCCTTAGTGCTGACGTGCTTGTCTTTGAACTTGTCATAGGCTGCGTTGGGGTTGACCACAATCCTCTCCACGCTGTCGCTGCAAAGCTCCTCCTGCAATCGACAACACCAGGAAATAAAGTCAGACACATGTACACACAATCCGACAGTTCATCTCCGAGCTCAGAGATACAACAAAGACTTTCACTGACCTTTGGCTAACTGAGCCAGCAAGCCAAAAAATAAAGTCTCAAAGCCCAAGGTAGACTTGAAATATGTTGACAGGCTGGGAAGATCTGAGAGAAAATCCTACGCTTAATCATTCCCCCGGAAATCTGATTTGTGTGTGCTGAATTATGTGGTTCCCTCCACAAGGATGCTGTTACTTTTACAAGGTCTGATGCCCACAGAGATGAAAAGCCATCCAAGCAATCTATCATGTAAATCTGCAGTAGCTTCTCATGGTTTATTTGGGGTTGTCTGGGAAACCAAAATCATTTACAAACAATTTAGGATACCAGCAAGCAAGAGACACACCAGTGATTACAGATTATTTATAACACAGCCACATATTTTCAGCTGGGCCTGATTGTGCCCTCTGAAGAACAACCTCTGAAATATTTATTCTGTTTCTATTAAGTCTATTATGGTAACAATGTCATGTGGATGGAAAGGCAGAACCAAAACTGGAAGCTGCTACATTTGCTTTTCTAAATGACAACTCTTTGATTAGTGATTCTGCGGAGCACACACGACTACTCGTGCATCATTTGATCACAACTTCCAAGTGATCAATTATTAAGATGGACTAAGGAGGATGGGTAGGATTAAAACACCACTGACACATGGAGACAGACGACGTGTGTGAAGATGGGTACAGATACAGACAACAAGACAGATCAACAGAGCATGCACACACAAGACGGCCGGACAGATGTAGGAGAGGGAGGGGGGGAGGAGGAGGGAGGGGTGAGTTAGTCAGACTCTTACCAGCTCCTTGGGTTTCCAAAGAGAGTTAGAGAAAATAACGAAAGAGAAGGGGGGGAGAAAAAAGCAGGGAGGGAGGGAGAGAGAGAGAGAGAGAGAGAGAGAAACAACACAGATTAATGTGGTTATCACATGCCATGCACACAACAGGAACAGTCGGCCAGGGTCGGGGGAGATGAGAAAGAAAGCAGTGTTCTGAGAGCGGCTGCTGCAGACACTGGAGGCACTATTTTCTTCAAATAGCTCTCCAGTTCTTTCTCTTTCCCCCCCCCTTCAGGGTGGTTTGATGGTCCATCAACAACAACTGGTTACTCTCTGTTGATAGCATATAGTGCGTGATAATGCAGTGGGACCATATGCCCTTTCACAGAAGACACTGTTGGCCTCACAACATCATATTATGGATTGAGGGGATTGGTGGCTGCTTTTAGGGAGGTTTATAGACCAATCCATGACTCAGAATGGAGGGGAACGGGTGGGTAAAGGCTGTTGAAATGAAGTCAGGAAACTTAATAGGTGTAAACAGCTTCAAATGCAGTTTCTTAAAGATATTGGTTTCTTAAGTCAGTGACCTGAGGTTATATAAGTTATAAAAGATGCATGCTATCCTGACAGAAAAATCTGCCAGACTAAACCCAGGCAATTATTGGACTGAATTTAAGTTAAATGTCCAGTTAGTCGGAATAGTGTGGTTAGTGAGGAAGAAACTGTTAGAACATGATGACAAGTTAAAAAGGGAACAGTCACTGAAAGCGAACAAACCAACCAACTGTTGTGTTTCCACCATGTAAAGTCTCACACTCAGACACCCAGCCTCAGCCTACACTGCTTTGTCAAGATGCAGGCCAATGACAGAGGGAATTTTTGTTTTCCTTATACCCATAAACATCATTATCCCTTAATTTGTTTTTTTCAAAGAGCAAATCAGATCAGAGGAGGCAAACAATTAATCACTTGCACTTCAAAACAAACAAAACCTGATGAAGTATGACAGAGCCTAATAGGGTCCCCACATCAATCTATTCTCATTTCATCCCAATCAAGAGGTAGGAAAAGTGGATATGAGATTAAATATAAATATATATATAATAATGGGGGGAAAACATGCAAAGAAAATGCAGCAATAAACTCACTGAGAGGAAAATAGAACCAGTCTTACTTGTATAAACTAGGGTCCCAGGAGGGATGGGGAAGAGTCAAAACAAGGACATGGGTAAGGGAAGAAAGAATGTGGAACATGGGAGGGAAAATGCCAATTAGGTTTAACTGTGCTTGTCAGAAAATAGCCCAAATATGTTGAAAAGCAAAGTCCAATCAGCATCCCTGGACTACTGGGGTTAACACTTTTATACACTTTATTATATTACACTTCACTTACCAATAGCACTGCTGTTAAATATATAGAATCACTAAAAAACACTAGTTGGGCATTTTCTGGGTTCACTGAACTCACTAGAAATGCTACAACAGGCCTGACAGCATTATAAAATTACCCATTTTTTGTTTCACAGCCTGATGTCAGTGGAAACTGCTGAATGTTTCAACAACAAATCCTGACAGACGAATGAAAATACAAAACAGTTGTTTAGATTTTGTTCACTGACAATTTTGAAAATGTGCTTTAGACGGGACTCAACAAAAAGGGCACAGATGTGTCTTTGTCTACTGTATTTTTCCATTCTTCTGCCCTGACTTACTCCATTATCTATCAGTGTATCTATGCTGCAAGTTTTATATGAAAATGAAGACAATACATTGAAATGTCTTGAATAACTTGACTTTATGGATTAAATATGCCTAGGCTATATTTCAGGACTTTTTCATTTCCTAGTCGCCATATAGACCTTCCAGATGAAGTGGAAATCAGTTCTGAGGTATCTATCGAGTTTCAAGTGTGCAGATCTATTTGGATGCTATCTTGTTAAATCTATTGGCAAATAAAGCGTGACACAAAAAAATCGTTATACCTGGTGGATGGGCACCAAACCAAGAAACAGGAAAACACAAAAGTAATGAAACTATGTCTGATGAACTTCGTAACAAGTAACAAGATGTCACAAGATTACTTGGTTACATGCATTAATTCAGCGCTGACCCAAAGTCAACATTTTTTTTTTACATTAGTGAGTCAAATAGAGTCTTGGCTAACGTTAGGTGCTTTTTGCTGCATGGGATTATGAGCACACTGCTAACAGGGAGGGAAAACATTAGTACTTAGGCTGTTATGACATGTCAACACTAGCAAATAGCTGATTTAGCTAATTGGCTAGCCTGCTAACTACTGGAAACATCCTGTGAATGCAAAACGTTAGCTTACCGACTCGAACTGAGCCTGGTCATCTTCTGGAAGGTCACCGGTCTCGTAGACGTCGGGCTCGTTAAAGGCCTATTAACACAGTCAGGTTAATGTTGTGAGAGACGTGACAGGTACACAACTATGATCAAGAACAAGGTGCAGCTCGGCTTTTAGCCTGGCCAACGCCCCGGCCCATTCAGCAATACACTAGTAAGCTGGTGACAAAACACCTCATTAGCTATGCTGTTACTAACTAAAAATGGACAAATACTAGTTCAATATGTGGTTGCCGTTTAAAGCAAGAAAAATACATGTTATAAACAAAATAACAGAGCTTGGCCATTAGCAACGTTAGCTAGCTGCCATTAGCATTGTGCTAACCTTCATATATAGCAAGCTAGCTGACGTGTTTACTAGTGTTAGCCACTTACAATTCCTGGCAAGTTCGCGTATTTAGGATCAGCCATTGTAGCTGGAATGCAAAACCAAGACCGCCGGATTTACAAACAAAACAGGAATAGTCTCCAAAACGTTTAATTTATCGATGATACAAGAACGGATTCAAACAAAAGCTAGATGAGCCAGCAATCTCTCAGCCGGCGGAGGCTTCGCTAGCTGATGTGGTCACTGGCTTGATTTGACAGGGTGTATGTTCGTTTTTCGTGCCAGGCATGGACGAAAGGGCGGAGCTTATTTATAACAGTGGAAAAGGGGAGCGCTTTAACGGGCTATCATATCCCAAAAACAAACACACCTAACACAATGAAGCATCGCGTCCCTACTATTTCATTGACCAGTTAATATTTTTTTATTTAGATCAAATTGTATGTCAAAGCCCTCAATGTTTGCTGTCGCGTCACCATTCCTCCCTGAACTGAAATGTTGCAGAATTAGTTTGCTTTCATTTGCACCAGGTGGTTACATTGTAACAAAGAGCAGTCACACGGTGGGGCTAAAGGTCCAGGCAAACCTCTCAATGAGTGGTCTACCCAAAGAACGTCGATGCAGAAGATGAATCACTCAATAGTAAAAATATGGTCCACCTTAGCAAATATGCTGACCCTTACGCATGCGCTCTCCGCTCAAATTATTTTTTAAATTATGCAAAAAGTTCAGAAGTATTTATATCCTGTATGTATGCAAAAATAAAACAATGTGCCAAAACACCAAGGCAACAAGGGGGAGAAAGGAAATGGCAGGGGAGATTTACATAGTGAGCAATATCTGATTCAAATCCGTGTTTTCAAACAGATCCACTTCAAGGACAAAGTCTTTAGCAGAGGCAAAAATCATTGGGCCTACAAATCTGGACATGTAAAGCAGTAGAGCTTGTCCTGCTACATCACCCTGTAAGCAATTTAGAGGCTACAAGTAGCCAGGCTTGTTAGGTCAAGCTAAATATAACTTAATTACTTGCATCTGGCACAAATCATTAAGCAACTGAACTGCACTAACATGGCTTTTCCAGCAGACTGGAGGCTAAAGTGTACCATGGCACAGAATTATGGAACTTGTAGTCCATTATCCTAGGCTATAAATCTATTTAATTCAGCTATTTGTTTTGCCTCTTACATTCTAGTGCTAATGATTAAGTGGAATCGCATGAGGCTAGAACCCAGCTGTTTTTCTTTTTGCTACAAATGAATGACCACCGACTAATAAAA
>OMLF01017126.1:28690-39555 GCA_900302615.1 Holocentrus rufus | reverse complement strand
GAGAGGAGAAGGAGAGAGAGAGAGAGAGAGAGAGAGAGAGATGCTTTTCTCAAAAACTACTGGTCACAAGGATTGCACTGGATGTGAGCAATACTTTAAACTTGCGTGCAACTCCGTCCATGTAAAATTTAGATGTTATATTTGTGGGTTACACTGATAGAAGTGTTCGTGCTACTCGGAATGAGGGGCAGAGTTGGAGCTCTTCACTTGCTCCTCCTCTCGGGTCCCGCGGCTCAGTGGTGCTGATGAGAGGATGAGAATCGCTACTTTAACCACGCCCCGCCCCCATTGAGAGAGCAGGGGGCCGTCTGTCAATGATGCAAGGCATGCTTCTGAAAACCCTGCAGCCTATCCACACACAGCCGACTGGACCAGCTCGGAATATACTCCTAATTACAACTCCCGATCTCTCCAAACGTTAAACTGCACCCGAGTTGGGTCTGAGGGCATCTGAAGCAAGCAAAACTCTCTACAAGGGGTTGTTGTTTGTTTTATACGTCTTCATATTTTGTTGTAGTGTCTCCTAAAACTCGAAATTGCCTTTTCTTCCAAATGCTTCGCCTGTCATCCGCGGAGGCAGTTTGCATATGGGCATAGCCTGTGGTCTCAGCCTACGCACAACAGCCTGCGGGAGAAAGGTGGCCCGCGGGTGTAAGAAATCCCTCTTTCAATTTTGGAAACGCGTCCAATAATTTTTCACAATGGCTGATGCTAACGCAGAATGTAACATCAAGGTATTGTGCCGTTTTCGACCGCTGAACCAGTCCGAAATTATCCGTGGAGATAAGTTCATCCCAACATTTCAAGGAGATGACACTGTGATCCTTGGGGTAAGTTATTTCGACTGATCTTCTCCATCTATTATCTATCCATCTCTCCGTGCAATTGATGTGGGAATCTTCCAAAAGGCTAACGCTAGGGGTTACACTTCACATCTCGCACAAAACACATCAAATACTGCTCACCCAACTGTGGAAGCATGCATGCATCCAAAATTGATCAAACCAGCTATATAAAGTGCAGCCTCTCCCAAAATTTTGAGCATAGGAACACGAGCATGATGCGTAAAGTATGCATTAACTTGGCTGGTATGCGTGTCCTGCTGCCAAAAGGCAACTGTCCGCAAGGGTTGTCAAATTCTCATTTCAACCTTGCAGAAAAAAGGCTACATCATATTAATTATTAATGTGTAACAGCCACTCATGTCATGTTATTGACAGGAGCAAAAAGGTTTCAGATTATGTTCCCGCATCTTCTGTTCGAGATCAATAAACGCAATAATCCGGAGCTTTGCCAAGCATGTGAAAAAATAAATAAATAAAAGATAAATAAATAAATAACTTAAAACTCGTTAGTTTTTTTGAAAATGCACCCCGTGGTGTCGACCCCACCTTTGAGATCCTAAATTGTGTTGTTCATTACTTGCTGCTTTTCTCGCATTGATCTGCTGGATTCACACGCATTTTCTGCTTCAGAATATTAATATGCAGGACTAATGGTCTTATTTCGGCTGTATCTTGCGCACAACCATCCTGCACCGTTAAATTATGAGGTAGTGCGAGTCTAATGAGAGTGATAATTATGCTCTGTGGCTTGCTCGAATCCAGTGAACGGATTTTGGCTTCGCCTTTGCAATCGCTCAGTTCAAATTGAATAGCAGTTGTAGGCTGGTGCCACTGCTGTGGAATAGGAATGTAAATAAACTGTAAAGTGACAGTGTTTAGCAGTCTGGTGAACAGATACCTGAGGCTGAGGTTAAAAGTGTTATTGTGCTCCCTCCACTGATAACATTTCAGCATCATCACTGGCCAGCACGAGGAAGATTATACAGTGCTCTAAATGCAAATGTTGCTGTTCTTTACATGCCAAGTATATCTGGGCCAACATGCACATACATACACACACATACAAACAAAGGCACAAATGAGCAGAGAGAGAGAGAGAGAGAGAGGGAAGAGAGCAAGAGAGAGAGACTGAAACACAAAAGAAATCCACACCCATTGGGCCTGGGGGGCTTAGCCTTGAAGTGATGAAGTCAGCAGGAAATCCCTATTGTCTTACTTCATTGTTACACACGCGCGTATGCATACATAACACACACACACACACACATGCGCACGAACACATGAACACATTGAAATGCAACACAGAGTGTTGGGATTGATAACTCTGTGTCCTGCAAACCTACTAGTTGTACTATCTAGCAGTTGAACCTTTCCCACAAGCAAATCAAATCCTCATTATCATATATTTGATGTTATATTGGGATGGCAAGTTGCCAGCAGCTTGAAATGTCACTTGTGCATGCTTCATTCTTGATGACTGTCTCAATGTATTTGAAATCAGCAGAAAAATGCAGGTGCTTGTTCTTATGGATTATGGAGCTGCTGTATCAGTTTTTAATTTTTGCATAATTCCTTCCATCACTAGAATTTCTTGTCATGATTTGGTTGATGCTTGTATTTCTGTTGATGAAATGGTCTTTGTTCCACTCAAGTTATGCAGAATAGGTTAAATACATTAGTTTACCAATGATCACAGCTTGAAAAGCTTCACGAGTATTACACAATCATGGGAAATGTGATCAGGAACATGTAAAGCATAATGCATTTGTTGTCCACCAACACTTGAGCATGGCTCATGTTTATATAGAGCTGTAGCAGCAGATGAATTGGAAACTTATATTGTCAGGAAATAAAAACTAGAATTTCTCTGCTAACATTTTCATTTATTTCATGTACCACCGCCCCCTCAAATTCTCCCTCTCTGTTTTGTTCAGATAAACGTAATCACAAAAGCGTACGCACAGTTTCATCTTTCTAAGTGTAATTACTTTGGAGGCATGAGGGATATGGGGTTTTTAGGTTCACAAGTGTATTCGGAGTGTGTTTTTCCCCTGTGCTGTATTTCTGTAGCAGCTCTGGAACGCTTTGCCAGGACATTGTGAAAAATATGTCTCCTAAGAGTTGAAATGCTGCGGCCGTCAGATTAGATCAGGATTAAAAATTTCAGGCCGACAGGCAGGTAGTCCTGCTCTAGGGATCCTGTACCAACTGCTAGGCACTCACAATGTGACGGTTGATAAAAACAATTCACATCTGGGCAGTGCTGATGGCCACACATTTATTTGAGAAAGGTTCCCTCTAGGACTTGTAAACTGACAGAGATGATGATTTGAGTTGCTGAGTGATTGTTAGGTCCCACCTGGGTGGCAGGCAGAAGGAGGCCTAGAGCGATATGAGGCCCAAGATCGCAAAAGTTTAGTTTATTTGAGGAGATTGAATTAAAAGGAACATGTCCACGGCCTCAAAACATTTCGATTGATTAGGTCTGACTGGTGAGAAGTACAGTGGTTGCCAGTTTTGTACTTGAGTCCTGGACTGAGAATCAAGTTTGACTCAAGTTCTAATTTTGATGATTGACTTGGCCCCGACTTGAATATTGACATCTTGGATTTAGACTCAGACTGGGTACTGAGGACATGAACCTAGGAGTATATCAACTTTTAATTTTTGATCTATTTTGAAAAAGTTTGAAGAAGCAAAAACTGAAAAAATGTCATTGCTGCAAGCTTTCAGTCAGACACCTTCAAGACATGACTGGGCAAGAGTGTGGATGAAGTCACTAGATTTCCCCCAATACAAAACACATATTATTGCAATATATAACCATGGGAATTGTAGTATATTAAAAATGTTCTCAAAGAATGCATCCAAAAAAGTCCTATTTAGCATACTGTTCTGCACACAGATATAAAACCATTATCACCAGTTAACCATTAACCATTAGTTTTATATCTAGTGTAGAGGCTAGTGTAAATCTGGAAACACAAATCAAAAGACTAAAAACCCTCAATATGGAGTCACAATCGACCAACAGTCAACTTGTGCATGTTCTTAGTAGTATGCTCTAAATTGGCTGTTAGAATGCAAACTGTTAGCTCAGGCACAAGTACTGAGGACCTGAACCCAGACATGAACTTGATGATTCAAACTTGGACCCAGATTTGGGGAATTGGTAGTTGACTTGGCTGTGAGGTTTGGTGACTCAACTTTAACGCAATCATAGAAGTGTCTCTTGCTGTGTCCACCTTGTATCAGTACTGAGCAATTATCCAAACAATTCCTCTCAAGGATGGAGCAGCAGTGTAAGCCTGTAGAAAATGGGACTTCTGTGATAGATACATCAGTAGATCAAACACAGGTAGACAGAACTGGAACCAAAAATCGCAGGATTATTGGTTTCTATTGCTGAGCCGGACAGTTCATTAAGACTTGACTCTACAAATAAAAATGTGGGATCTTGTCAGCAAGGTGTAATAGCTTGGTCAAAAGAAATATGGAACATAGTAAGAATATTTTTTTCCACAGATCCCAACACTGAAAGACAGATGAGATTTCTAAGCTGTTTCTTGAAGCACCTTCAGGGCATCAAGCTACAAAAAAAAAAATCTTCTCTTGAGTGATTGTAATAATAGCCGGCATATAGTTCGGCCCCCACCTGTATGACATGAAAACAAATGGAATTATTAATATTTTTTTCTTTTGTCTTCATTTTTTTCTCATCTCACATGGATGGCCACCTGTGGAGCCCCTCAGGGCTTTGTAGCTGTGTGACGGTAATAACCATACCCAGCCTGTTCTGCCCCACGGCACGGCCTTTGTGTTCCTCCATAGTGGAGTGACACAGCTGTCTCTAGTATTTCACTGTCTGGAATAATGCACTGTCACAGGGGCCAGATTGTCCCTCCTAATCTTCTGGCAGGCAAAAAAAAAGTGCCACGATGAATCACACTTCAGATTCAGTGCTATGAATAAATAAACAACCATGGCCGCCTCAGTGATGGCAAGCTATGTTTTTTTTTTCCCTAGCTTCCAGGCGATGGCATGCATACATCATGCACTGGTGTCATGTGTGCTGTACACAAGATAGGGTTATCAAGGATGGATCTTCTGTATACATCGATGCATCATGAAAAAGGCTGTATAGATAATTTTGGATTTAGGAGGCAGTATAAAATAACTCATCTA
Organism: Holocentrus rufus; assembly: GCA_900302615.1. Taxonomy (NCBI): domain Eukaryota; kingdom Metazoa; phylum Chordata; class Actinopteri; order Holocentriformes; family Holocentridae; genus Holocentrus; species Holocentrus rufus. The sequence goes on along the minus strand of OMLF01017126.1, from coordinate 34,525 downwards.
AGACCTGTGCCTTTGGGCTGGTTGTTCCTTGATTGTCTATTCTATTGTCTTTCTGCTGTGCTACAAGAACCTGAAGAGCCACAAAAACACTCAAGAGGATAAACAGCAGCATGTTGATTCCCACTGGCCACTATGAAATAATGACATGGTCATTTGGCTGTGGCTATGAACTGTTGTGATTATTTTCAGGTACACACTTGGGGTGAGTTTAGCTCATGGGGGCAAAGAGGGTTGACATCCTCCCTTGTTAGCACAAAATATTAGATCCCTGACCATTGTTCGCCTGTACTATCTCTACACTGGATTTACAGCGTCTCAGACTATGGCTCACTGGGTGAAGCTGTAGGTCCCCTTTACTGTGGGTCTCTTACTTGTTTTAATGAGCCTGGATCTCAGAGAAAAGACTGAACTGATTTAGTTTTGGACTTCGTAAAAACAATAAGAAAGAAAGAAAGAAAAGAAAAAAATAAAACTTCAAAGGTTTTTGTTGCCCTAATTGCCAGCCATTATCTTGTCATTTTCAGCATTGTGTGGTAAGGAGTGAGGATGAAGCGGGGTTATATGGCTCTTGACTGTAGTTTAAGTCATTATATCAAGTGCCCTGCCTCTGAATTGACCGCGCTGTCATCTTCATGGTAATATGGAGCCATTTGATTTTCGTTTCGGGATGATCATGACAGATGAAATGGGGTCGCGGAGGGGATAGGAGGGCTCGTGTGCAGTGAAATGGGTGAAGTTCCTTCACCTGAGTTAGCAAGTCCAATGGAAATGCGCCCGTTAAAGAACTATTGATTTTCTGTTTTCTGCCGACCATTTATAATTCTATGGATTGCCTGTCTCTGGATGCTGCTCCCGTAGCCTATAGGAACTCTACAGAACTCAAGAATGCTGTGTTCATAGGTGTGAAATCCCCCTTGTTGCCATTTTTTAGTTAAAACTGGAGATAAGAACAATGGTAAATGAAGAGCCCCATTCTGCCATGAAAAGGCTCAAAGAAATTTATTCCACACACCAGAGTGTAAGATATTTCCTCAGGCTCTTTCCATCTCTCCACTACAGTCCTCTTGCCACCTTCATTCTCCAGTATCATTAAAATTTTGTGTGAGTTCTGTGGAAATGAATTCATATCTTACAATGTGCCACCATCACAGCATACAGGCATGCAACATAATTGAAGTTGACTATTCATCAGTTTGGAAGATGTTGTTCAATCTTCTAATAGAGCAGCAGCTCTTCTCCCGTCATGCTTGGCTTGAGAGTTGATTTTCTTCTTCTCCGTGCAGCCCGTCTTGCTTACGTGCCAAGCTAGCAAATACAGGGGGGGTACGGCTGCTTTTGAAACAAACTGTTGCCAGTGCATGTCACACACCAGTCTTTCTGTTTTATGTATAACTCAGTCAGAGCTATTTTTCTGCAGAAGGTATTTCGCCTGCAGTGTGTCTTTTTTTACTGTGTGCAAACCAAATAGAATCCAAAACAGTGATTTGGAACCCTCATGTCCACTTTAGCGTTTTAATTCTATCACTGCAGTGCCTATCCAATTAGACAGCGTAATGGGATTGCAGCGCAGGGTCAAGATCTGCACTCATTTCTCCCGTTGGATGCCGCCATCACCATCAGAGCAGGTGCCATGTCACTAAGTCTTTAGAAAGAGTTGTCTTATTTGCTCTCTCTTTCTCTCTCTCTCTTTCTAACACACCCTTCACAGTATTTCCCTCTGCCTAGCTATATTTCATGGTGTAATGACTCTGCTGCTCATATCCTCATGACTCAGCAGCAGTTTTGGGAAAATGTGAGAGAAGAAGAAGCCAAGGCTCATCTCCCATCTCATTAAGTTAGGCAGGGGCTTCTAGTAGGTATTAATGGTGTCAAGGGGGGAAGCTAGAGCCTGAATATCCACAAATCAAATTACTTGGTAAGGTTTCCAATGCACCACGCAGAGGCAAGGGGTCTACAAAATAAGAGAGGATTTGATGAAGTGAATATTGCAACATACCGAGAGAAAAACAGTATTGTAATCAGTACTTCATGCTGAGGTGATCGTACTCTCCGCTGTAGAAAATGTAATTTTTCCATGATCTGCAAGGGCTCCCCCTCATCTTTCCCCACAATATTAATATTATATTGACACCAATTTTGGCTCCAGCAGTCACACTCAGCAGGATATTAGCTGCTAGTCCCCTCAGCGCATCTTTATTTTTACTCAGTGTTCACATGTGCCAGGGTTAGATAAGCATGTGTCGGTTCATCAAGACTTTCCTGCCCATTTCTCTCCCTTTTATGTCAGAAGTGAGCTGTGACTACCCGGCTTCCAGCTCCGGGCAGCGTTAATGGAGCATCCTCTCCTCATTAGCCACGGCCCTGTCCAGGCTCCTGCCCGCTTCCCATGTCTGCCCGTGGCATCCGTGGGGTGTACATTATGCTGCACATGCTCCCACACGTGTATGCACACCCCGACCTTATGCAGCTGGTATAGTGTTAGTCTGGTGAGAGGGCAGCATAGAAACCTGAGAGGGAAATTATCTGAGCATCCCTACCCCCTGCTTGCCCAGGCCCTACTCCCCCCATTAATCACAGCTCAGTGTATTGAACTGACACTTGAGAACATTGACATCTACTCTAGGTCACTGGCTTGCAAGCATTTCTCAGGGGACCCATGTTGTCGACCACATTTTTCTTACGCCCCAAAAGTGATTACACTGTCTCTGATTTAGGTTAATCGAATGTGCCCTGCCTTTAGGTTAGCAGCAGTATATTATTTAAACTGCCTTGCATAACAGGGACTTGGGGAAATACTTGGGAATGTAAATTTCATATCTGTTTCAATCGTTGCCTGGGCCAGGTTTGGATTTCGACCCAGACTTTGAAAAACACTTCTCTTGGCGATAGCACCATGACGCTGATGCTTTTTTGTGGCTCCCAGCAGGTACTCCGCATCAATAATCACTGAACGATCTTTTACTCTTTGGCTCCGCTCTCTCTGTCATTCGTCTCTCCCTGAGTTACTAATTAATTCCATTTCATGCAAACTCTTAATAGCAGTCTTTTATTTATTTTTTTTCTGGGAGCCTTTTATTATCCAAATTAACTTTCTGCATGGCTCTGTCATTAGTCGCGGCTGAGTTACAAAGAGAATCCCTTTAACCATGTTGTTGATTTTTGCAGCAAATTTAAATCATTCCTTTGCACGAGTTCTTGGATTGCTTCAGTTTCCAACAGTTATTCCCCCTAGCCGCATTGGATTTAATAATTGCCACCAGCGTATACATGTTGATAGAGATGTGTGCTTGTTTTGCTGTATTTCTGCTGGTTTGATCCGGCCCTTTAATGGTTTGACTGATTATTCTGTGCCATATGTGGTCATTAACATGGCTCAGACTAATGGTGCAATACAGCGTGGTGGCATATAGGCTGGATTATGTGTTGTCCTCTGGCACTTGTGCTTTTGAGGATTAGTCATAGCGCCGAGCTCTGGATTCAGATGTAATTGGGACTATGGATCAGGACCACACTAAATACGCTTATTGTGATTTGGTACAGAACTAGAGAGATGTCACATCACGAGTTGCTCGCATTATCATTTCATTGGAACATTACTTCTCCCCTAATACAGGTCAATAAGTCTGGCTCACGGGGTAGTGTACTAATTGAATTACTGGTAGTGAGGGATCGATGGCTTGGTTAAGAGCATTTCTTATTACCATGACTAGACTGTGAGGTGCCTTAGTACAAATTTTCTGTGCTATATTTTATACTCTTTTGCAGTAGGTGCATCACTTTTTTCGCAGAAAATCTTTAGATAAAACTACTGTACTCATGATAAAGATTATATGGTTGGGTTATAACCTCCACCCACATTAAGTATTTATAAATGGTATGTAGACAGATAACAAATGCTTTCTTACACATAATGGTAAACACAACACAAAGGATGATATGAATTCAGATTTTTTGGAGAGCATTGTTTGGCTCTCCGAAATTGTGAATTCATTATTTAAAACATATTTATAAATGTTAATGGTAGCCTTATATCTGTTCAATTACCACTAAGTGTGTTAGAAAGCATTTGTTAATGGTTGTTGCAATATTTATAAATGCTTCAATGGTGGCGTTAAAATAAAGTTATACCTTATGGTTGCACATAGAAAATGTTCCTTGGTGCTGAGTGATAGGTTCTGTATTTTTCAACACTGGCCGTATTAAAATGTTTATTTGTCATTTACAACCGTACATAGCACAACCTCACTGCTTAATTAGTGAGGAGAAACCATACAGTCTATGGGAGAAACTCACCACTCTGCTGCAGCTTCTTGCTAACGTTAACGTTAGCCTTCAACAATAAGGAACCGGTTTTCAGCCTCAAAAAAAAACGCTATACATTTGTTCTTTTTGAAAATGTGAAACTCACAGCACAGTCAAATTTGTCTTTAAACTGTCTACCCCCCAAAAAAGGTTGCATTAAGGTATGTTGAACCTTACAATAATACATTGCCTTGCTTACATCAATGCTGCTCTGCTGCTGAGTCAGCTAATGTTCAGTTCAAATTGCGTTTTCGATGTCAAGGAAAAATGGCTGCTCTGTCCTTTGGCATTCCCTGTGGAGGAAATTTCAGTTTTTTCTTCCTGTGAGCGAGCCTTCATTTATCTCAAAGCTGTGACCATGAGGTTGTTGCAGGTCAGAAATTTACAAGATGGAAACTCTGAGGTCAGAGTTTAACTGGATGCAGCATTAGCCGAGCTAGCAGCAGCAGAGTGGTGTGGACTTGTAGGAGGAGCTGTATCGTAAATGCCAAATGAAACTTCGTTGACTGCACCATTTGCAACAGTTTTTTGGGGGAAGGTGGACACTTTCAAAATGTATGACTGTACTGTGATTGTCCTGTAGTCAAAAAAGACATTTATATTGTTTTGAGGCTGAAAACAAGTGCAGACAAGTGAGAAGCTGCAGCAGAGCGGTGAGTTGTTCCTAGCAGTGAGATTGTGTTGTGACATGGTTATAAATGACAGGCATTAGTATTTTAATACAGCCTGGGTTGAAAAATGCTGCACATATCCTTCCATAAGTGTTGATTGGACACATTATAAACACTTGCAGTGTTGATTTTAACACTTTCAAAATGTACCTTTTGAGTGCAAGCTCACTGCCTCACTGACAAGCACGTCTTCGGTGTTAAATGCTAAAATTTAGTCCCCCCCCCCGTCCCCATCAAGGGGAGTGAAGGCAGGCCAGAAGCAAAGACGCTATGTCAGGAATAATCTTGTGACTTGTGTGAATTACTCTTGAGTTGGCTTCGCTATAGACAGGCTGAATTGAAAGTGAGTTGGCTGTTATGAGGTAAATGGAGATAGTGATTGTGAAGCCACAAGACACTGGATATTCCCTCTGGGACGGGAGACAGCTAATGGCCCGGGGTTGGCTTGGTTTCTCAGTTTGCAGCTTTCCCCTCTAGGCTAAGGTCGGTGAACCCAGCTCATGCTAGACTACACATTTTGTTCCTCATGATTTTTATTTTTTGCTTTGTGTGGGCTTTTGTGTGTGAGCGATAATGTACAGGACGAGACGGCACGTGGAGGTCAGAGACAGAATCAAATGTGACACTGCAGGCATCCACTGGAAGAGCCAGAGTGTCACTTAAATGTTGAGGCAACTCCATCATCTCTGACAAGTGGTTGGCTTTGCTTTTTGTTTCTCTCTCTCTCTCTCTCTCTCTCTCTCCCTCTCTCTCTTCTCTCTCTCTCTATCTATCTATCTATCTATCTATCTACCTATATGCAACATGAATTTACATGCCATTCTGCATCATTTGAGTGGGCTGTGATATTCCATCTGAATCA